>WEIV01005808.1:0-19817 GCA_013390005.1 Calyptomena viridis | reverse complement strand
ATATATAAAATATATTAAAAATATAAAAAAAAAAAAGTGTGATGCTGAGGATGGGAGAGAGACATAGTCCAAAAGAAAATTAATGTATCTGGTCCAAATCCAGTATTTCCCTGAAACAGAGTATCAGTATAATACAGAGACAAGCTAACTCCATTTCCCAAAACCACACAAAGCACAAACAGAAAAAGATCTATGAAGTCATATGGTCCTCTGACTAAGCACTATAGAATTGTCCTTTACAGTATATTTTATGCTACAGTTTTAACTTACACAATCACTGAAAAAATCAACATTTTCCTTAGGCATTTATTTGACAAGTTACTAGGTCACATCCTGAGAAAATAAAGGGATAATAGTTGCAAAAGCTTTCCATCTGTCAGATTTTAAAAGTCATATATAAAAAATTAAATACAGAACTACATTAAAAGGTCATGAAATCAAATACTTCAAAGTTAGAAATGCAGAAATTAATGCCGGAGTACTCAATATCTATCACATCTAAATGATGATGTGATACCCAATCAATTATATAGGTTATGGGTTTTTTGTTTTGTTTGTTCAATTTTTGTTTGATTTTGGATTTTTTTTGTTTGGTTGGTTGGTTGTTGTTGCTGTGGTTTTGGGGGTTTGTTGTTGTTGTTTTCCTCTCCCCTGCCTCATTTAATGAGCTGACTGTGATTGTTTTTTCTTCTTCTCCTTTTGTAGGTTTTGAATTCAGGAATTACACATAAAACAAACTCTTCTGAAGTTTAATCTCCCGAAAGGTTTTTTCTTTTGTGCTCTCCATAATACATTTGGATGTTTCATGCACACTATGCTCAGGGCAACCTTGACAGCTGTCAGGAGTGGTGGTAATTCCCTTTGAAAGCCGAAGAACCCAGGTATGGAGCCCTTTCATCTTTTGGGTGCTCAGTCCGAATCCCCAGAGCCTAAATGTTCAAAGTACTCAGACTTATGCACTACCATATCCACCCCAAGTGTAGCTGCAACTGCAACAATTATAGTGAAGTTACATATGGTACTCCTGGAATTCAAGGCACACATCCCAGGTCAGGCTCTGGACGGAAAAGAATGAAAGCACTATCAGTGCAAAGCACTGGTTTAACGCTGGGTAGACCAATACCCCAGACTCCACAGACTGGCCCCAGTCCATCTATAGACTACTATAGCCTCATGTTGCCTGCACCATATCTAAGAGCACAATTCACAAACTTGTTGATTCACAAACCCTCAGTGGAACCTATTTTCCATTGCATGAAATAAACACACATTTGTCGAAGTAGTGAAACGCAAAAGGCTTCAAACTTAACAGATGGGCATTTGTGAACGTGCAGTTATGAGCAATAGGTGCAAAACCAAGGGACTTAAGTTCTGATACTTCTTCAACTGAAGTTAGCTAGTGCTGCCGCTGCTGCTGCCGCTGGGTTCCTGCTGCATCCCTGCTCCCGCTGTTGCTCCTGGCACAGCCACTCCTGGCCTTTTGCCAAGGGCTGACATCAGCGATGCGGTTTGTGCACTGCGTCCCAGGTTCTCAGGCACAACCTGTCTCTGCCCTTCTCCTGGTTGCTCCTAAGACCTATCTCCTCACTTCTTTAGTCCCAGAAGTACTCTAATTTCTCATCCTACTTCTGGTCCTTTTCCATAATCAACCCTCCTCTACTTTTCTGCATTGTTGCCCACTGCCACACTGCCTTCTCTCTCACCCAGTAGTCTTGTTGACTACTCTAATTTTCCCTTTCTGGTAGCTTAATTCATTTTCCTTGTTTTGCAGCCTAGGTATCTAGTTGCCTTCTAAACTCTGTATCTGTTTCAAGTTGTCTCTTTCAGCTTTGCTTCCCACTATCACTGCCTAAGATGTTGCTGCTCTCCCGCTGACACTAAAGCTTCTTTTCAGACACATTTCTCTTTTTTTCCATTTTCACGAGTTCCTAGATCAGTCTCCTACATGACTCTCCAGTCTGCTTGGGATATCAAGGACGTTGACTGCTCTCAGGGGTTCCTGGTCTTGTCCGGAAACCTTTAAATGTCTTTAACAGAAGCTCCATGTCAAACTCCCAATTTTGCAACTCAGTCTGACTCACAGTCTAAGTTCTTCACTTTGTTTGACACCCACCTTTCCAGTGTCTCTATCTCAGCTCTGCCTTGTCCCCTATGCATATGATCTGGTTACCTTAGTCTTGCAAATTGCTGGGTCAAGGGTCAGGAAGAAAATTGGAGAAACACACAACCCATCTAGTGTGGGGGTGTAGACCGTGCACAAGCACAGCAGCCAACTGCTACAATGGCAGGAAGAAATCCTCCTCCACTCCACATTCAGAGAAAATGACACTTTAAGGGCATTTATATTCTGGAATTTCAGGGTGTGTGGGCTGTCTATATTGACTTATCAGTGTGCGTGAGTTTTCATGTATAAAGAAGTTGCTCCTCACTAAATGACAAATTTGACTCCAAGCCAAGAACTGCTGGAGGTTCTAGGCAAAAAGATAGTTCTAATAATGTGTATTCTCTCCAAACTTCCTCTATCCTGATTTCCCTCTTTAAAAAAAAGTAGTTAGTGGTTTATAAGAGCCTTGAACGTTCTTCTTGGCATTCTACCAAACTCATCTGCAATAGAAGAAAATTCCCACAGTTTGCTAATGCTTCCCACAGAGAGCAATCATCCAAGGATTAGAATGTGAAGATCCAAACAGATAACTGGATATAAGAAAAGCCTCCCCCAATATGCTCCAGGACTAACCTCTTACCAGTTCCATGAAGCAGCTGGTAGCACGGGAGTATTATGAATGGTCAAACCAATCCAAACCAAAAACACTAGAAAAGTAAAAATTAGGTAGTTATTGTCTTTGATTTGCTTTGATCCATTCATATAAGTTTAGCACACAATGGCAAATACAAAAGTTTTAGTTGAATAGAATGAACTGTGTGCCAAAGGCCATATGTGTGATTTCTTACATCCACAGACATATTTATCTAGAATATTTTTACCTCTGTAAGGTATATACCAGGCTATTTTAAAACAGTAATTTTGATTGTTTCCCCTGTAACTATTTTTTCACAAGTTTTAATTAAATATAACAAGAAAAATAGCAATTGGGTTAAATAACATGCTGTGAGAGCGAAACTACCCAGTAGTCAAAGATAAATAATAATATAAGACCAAAAATGCTAATGAAATACTATGAATGTAGCGATCAGCTGATTAGCCACTTAATTTCTCATTTGAAATTGAATTTGCATACCTAACTTATCAAGTGTGATGCGATAGTAACATTAAAATTAAATATGTGTTTTGGTATTTCAGTAAATGACAGCCAGTGGTTAAACAGCAGTAATACTAGCCTTTGAGTCAAACATGTAGAACACATTGCCTAGTTAATTTCATTTTCAAATGAAATTAATTAATTGATTTCAAAAGCCTGACTTTGAATGCCCAGCTTTCCTACAAATATGCCTGGAAGGGTTTGTTGTGAACTTTGTTGGCTGCAAAAATAAGCCCTATTTATGATATCAAAACCCAACCTCTGAAGCAGAAAGTGTTGTTCAGAGAACACAGCAGTTTCCCAGAGAGGACGGGTGTTTCGGATGTGGTTTGTACAGAGCTGATCACCAGACACGTTAGGCCTCCATGCAACAGTCTTTCTAGCAACTAATATCTTGTAACATTACACTCTCGAGAAGGAAATATGAGATTTCTAAGGCTTTTTAAATAAGAAAAAAAAAAACCCAAACAACTTCCCTGACAATTAATGGCTTATATTTAATTATTTATGTTCAGAAAAATGACCACCATAAATCACACATCCATGAAATCAAGAATGAAATTTTTTTAAAAAATAAAGATATCTCTTCTGATGCATTTTTCAGTACTACTAATTAATGCATTGTTGATTAGGACAATACATTTGAGATAACTATACGTTATGATAACTTTTTTGTTATAAGTTCCTATTTATAAAACTGGGAACAGAAAGACATTGTAATCGATCATGGATGGATTATCACTGCTTTTTAAATATGGTTGAAAAATAATAAGGAAAAGTATTGTTTTTTTAATTTTTGGCCAAATGGCTAGAATTGGACTTCCCCACATACAGGTTACCTTTTCCTACATTTGCTGTTTGAGACAAAGATAGTTGCCTGGAATTTTATTTCACAAAGGACACAGAAAAGAAAAAGAGCCTGGAAATTGGAACTCTATGTGTTACTGCATATTTGGAATCATGGAAACACAGCCTAAGGAGATGTAGAAATAAACCATAGCACAACCTGTGTGGCAAAACCTGCATGCAGAAATCATATAGCTATAAAGATTGTCATATAGGGCTGTGGGTTATCACATGATTATCTTTGCTAACGCCAAGTGTGTATAAATATATATGTGTGTGTGTGCACTGTCCAAGTATACGCAAGGATGGAGAAAATATTCTTTGCCCTATGATGTTTAAGGCTTTTAGTCACTTCTGTTGCTACTTACTGTGGTTATTTGTCCCATCTGCACAGCAATATACTATGTGTCAATTTGGGAAAACTATAGGAGATCACCACCTACGTAAATGAGAACATAAATGAGAACATTTATGGATTGAAAAAAGAAACTGAAATGTTGCATTGGTTTTGCCTTTATTCCTTACTGAGTTTCACATATCTGTTTTCCTAGAATTTACAGTTTTGCAGCATAGAGCACTCTCTGTGTTGTCAGTCTCACAAGCAGTCTGCAGTTTCAGAGACAAGATTTGTTACAAGCTTATTTCCTTTCATTTCTTAAGTTCTTAAAAAAAACCAACAACTTTTCTATTTGCCAAACATTGCCATGCCATAAAAATTAGTTTGGTGGATGTAGGCATTAAAATGCTTCAATTTTTCTAACACATATTTATCTCAAAATGGTATATATACATAGAATTTGCAGTAAAAGAGAAAACCTGGCTTTGCACGGGTTTGTAGGATTAAAGGAAACATTTCAGAATAGAAAGTGAGGCTGCCCAAAGTGTGCAGAGTACTCTGCCTTCTGGGCTCCGCACCAGCCTTCTGCTAATAACAGACCTCTGCTTTTTGGCAGCAATAATCTCCTAAAGAAAAGTGCTGTTAAAAAACTGAATGACCAATGTTTTTAGAACTAGATGTTGCTCTTGAAGAATATTACACAGGACGCAGGTTGACCTTCTTGATTCCCCCTCTGAACAAAACGGCATGGAAAGAATTCATATTTTGCCCATCAGCTCTTCAGTTAGCAGCTCTGAAGGGCATCAGTTAGCAAATCTGAAGATTATAGTAACAGACTGAATGTTGGTGTCACATATTTAATGAAAAAAGAGAGTTAAATTTGGCAACTAGTCTGTCATTTCATTGAAGAGTAAAGGAAAAGCATGTGCTTTGTCAGGAATATTCGAATTTTGAAAGTTTGTGGACAGTGGCTTTTTTATTAAATCAAAATACAGTGAGTGCATTCAAACTCTGACAGCCAGATAATGAGCCTCAGTTTCCAATTTTTACTGGCTTAATAAGCAACCAACTTGTCACCATGTCATAAAAGAGCCACAGTTGCTTCTATGCCATGCCACCACTCCAAAGCTAAGCCTCCAGTCACTCCATTCATCTTCTCTCCAGCAGCCCTAATAGCACTCCTGGAATAGGCAGGCAGCATGAGAGAGAGTAGTTCTGAAGCTACTTTAATGTGTTTCACAGGGACAGGCTGGCGTTTGCTACCCGAGGTTCAGGGATATACTTCAGTGCTTAGTGCCTCTTCCTTCTACTTCAAATTTGCTTTAAGCTATCCCAGAAAGTCAAGGCTGAACTACAGGCTGTTAGTTACTGCCTGGAGTAGGAGCTATCCACAAGCAGAGCAGAAGGAAAAGCTTAGTCTTAGGATTATTTGCCACAATTCTGTATTCAATCGATTTTTGCACCAAAAGGGTTTTTACCCCCTCTTTGTTAACTAAACTTTTCCTACATAGATCTGCCAATGCTACTTTTGTAATTAATAAAGACCCCTTGAGGAGTTTGAAAAAAAAGCCTGAGATAATTCTACCCAAAGAAACTTGTATTTCTTGCAATTACAAAAAAATGATATCTTTGTTAGTGATACCAGCTTGCATTGCCATTTCCAGTCAATGCTATTAGATGATGTGCAGAGAGATAAACACAATTGTTGATGAATTTTCACAACAAACAGAGATAGAAACTAGAATCCAGAACCTGAGTGGTTTCTTTAAGGTACTGTAATAAATCAATGTCACTGCTTCTGTTAGGTTTCTGGATCCCTGGTAGTCACGCCTAGAACTGGGAAACACAGCCACACTGTAATCATTATGTTTTATTCCACAGCAAGATCAGAAGTGTTGCAGTAAACTTGGGTTGAAGGACAGAACAGTTTCTTGGTGTATTAACTCAGAAATAGGGCAGCCACAGAGGACAGCCATATTTGTAACAGTCAAGCTCTTCATCAAAGTCATAGCACTACTCGACATCTCATTGGTTTAGTTACTGATTTTATATCTTCATTCAATAGCAGGGAGGGTAATAATTTCTTTCTTGGCCATTGATTTTTTACTCACATATCTCTATGACCACAAAATTCGTATGTTCATATTTCCTTTTCTAACCCTATTGCCTTTTATTTTTATAGCATCCACCTGACAGCTCATTTTTTAATTTGTCCTGGGGTTTTGGCAATTCTTGTCTGTCTTGTGTTGACACCTCTCGTTGCTGATACTTCACTGATCATGACTCGGGATGGAGGGAGAGGCTGTCTCAAACTCAGCGCAAGTGGTCAGTGTTGCATTTCTTAAGTGAGTTTATGGTACTGACAGAAATGACTTGCAAAGTGATTTCCATGTTTTTTTTACAATGTAACTACATCTGCTGCAGGCTCACAGGAGGAGGAAGCAGCTCAGGAGATAACACTGATGGATTAGTGGAATGAGAAACTTGTTCCAAAGGCAGCTTTGCTGCTGATCCAGTTTGCCTCACTTGAATGAAAAGAAAGTGGGAAAACTATCCTTCATCACAGCTGCTACAGCTGGGCAAATCGCACACTAGGTTTGGCGGTTGTAATTAAATGGTCCCTAATCAAATTTCACTATAATTCTCTTATTATCAGTGTGCTTTTCAGTTTCTATTTTTTCATTTTGCCTATTGTCTTATTTTTGAAGTTTCTCCTAGTTCAGTCTCAGCTCCTCTTTCTAATTTGCAGTCTTTTTTTTCACCATTTGAATGACATATCAAATGCAAGAATGTGAGAGAACCGCTGCTCTCCCCACATCTGCAGCACTCTGCCGCTCTTCAGGTTGGTGGCAATGCCTAGAGTAGCTGTTTTCTTCCACTTGCCTGTGACTCGTGAATTATTTTGCATAGACACAATAAGCAACACCCACAGAGAGCCATTAGTCAATTCAGCAATGGCAGCAGCAAACAATTTCTTTATTTCTTATGGAATATTACATTCTTGGGAAAAAAAAAAAGGAATCCAAAACAACCCAGAACTCCAAACCACTACCTGAGACTGGCTCAGTCATTCAGTGTTGTGTTTTCAAGGACTATTTAAATTCCTTTTTCATATAAATTCTCTAGCACTGCCTATTGAGGAGATAGGAAATGTTCTCAGAGTCTGCAAAACAATTTGATTTTAAGGAATTATTGAGATCTTACAAATTTTAGGGAATCAAATTCATTGTAACCTGCTAATGGCAGATTTATATAGAATAAGCAAGATCAAATGTCACAACAGCTAGATAACTGACATCTCCTCTATGCCAAACCCTTTACTATTTTCCCTAGCATACATTACCCTACATACTGCAGCTGATATCCAAATAAATTCATACAAATTTGTGGAACTCTGAGAAATATATATATAAATTACCAGGACAACAGCACATGACTTGAAGTCAAGCTTCAAAAAAGATAACAACTACGATCACTATTTTGAAAATTAATGTCTTGGTCTTTTGGTTTTCTAACTATAGGATGTATATGAAACTGTACTGCATAAAGACCATGAACTCTCAGTGACTAAACTCTTGTCTTTGAGAATTGGAGGCAGATATTTTTTTACTAACTATTGAAATCTCGTAAGCTAAAAGTTTAGATCACAGTTTTGTGAATACATTGCTGTATGGCCTTGAAATCAGCACAGTAGGTAAAGCAAAACTTAATCTTCAGGATTAGCTCAGAGATATGGGGCAAAGTTAACATATTTCCTTCTGTATCCATCACTTAATTTTATTTAAACTGTCAGTTAATGGACAATGAAAGTGACAAGCTTTTAAGAAATTGGAATTATTAATTTCTTTTTTGCTATTTACTTTAACTTCTAAGCAACCTCATGTAGAGAAGCAAAATAAAGCATAAAGCACCTAAAATACAGCATAGACAGCATGCAGCACTCCACTTGAGTATTTTTTTGAAAATAAAATCAATTTTCTTTTCTACTTAAAAAAAATAAAGTATGAGATGTATTTATTCCCTGGACTGACTGAGATACCAAAGGTTCCAGTATAATTTACTTTAGCAAGGCCACAGTATGTATGCTCAAAAAGGAAATTAGTATGTCACTTACTGAACAAGGTAATATTCACTAGATGTGTGGGTATCTTCTGTATTCTTCTCATTTCTTGGCTTTTTCACCTCTATTCTCAGCCCTTTATACTAGGAGAGAAGTATAAATACTTATCTGCAAACACACCTCTGTAGCTCTCTTTTCCTGTATAAATCAACAACTTGTAAAACGTGACAACAGCTGGCAATATTTTCATGATCTATGCCCTCAATTAACACAATTCCAGTGGAATCCATACTAGAATCTATTTCTTTCTGTGTTTCTGTTAACTGCATCCAGAGTCACAAACTTGGGATGTACAAAGCCAAGTGATGCTTCCTCACAGCTTTCATTTGGCCTTTCAGTGACGCTCCAAAAAGCTTTATCAGCATTTTGTGTTTGTTATCACTTGCAGCAGTATCATCCAAGAGGCAGAAGGAAGTTCTTTAAGGTTGCAGTCTAGAAACAACCAAATCCAGGGGAACAAGATTCCTGAGTTTGTTCTGTCAGTGTTCTCAGTCTTGAAATGTAGCTTTTCCACAACCCAGACTGCTGCTGTTGCTTGTGCTCTCTGTGAAGATACGCCCCATCCTGACACTGAAGCCAAAGGATCAAGGTTAAGCAGTTCAGTGCCTGCATTGCTGGAAGCCTCTGGTGGGCCAAAAGTTTTTCACAATGCACTAGATGCAAAACCAAAGACCACTGAGGCACTTCCAACTATGACTACCTCTAAAAAAATCTTCAACTATTTTCCTAAAAAAATCTTTTAAAAGGCTTGCTCATTTTCAAAACTTTATGACTCTGTGACTGTTTTGAAGTAGAGTCAATTACTTTGGATTAAATTTGAATTATCTTCTTTACATTAATGTCCAGAAATAATTAGCAAAGCACTCTTAGAATGTGGCCTCACCTGTTGAAGAGTTTTGCTGGCTTGGTGATTGCTGTTCTCAATAGACAAAACATTTTTTCTTAAGACAGCCTTAGCTGCAGAGGTCATGAGCTGATCCACACAGATAAGGGAACAGAACTATGTTCTTTCTTATTCCCAAGGACCTCTGAAACATTTTCAGGCTAAACTGGCAATTAATTTGTTGAACTGAAATTCATTAAGGGCTCAAATTGCAAACATGCAGCTGACTATTAACAGTACATGAATCATATTTTTCTGTTTCATGCAACAAAATAAATTGCCAGTTGAACTCAGTGGGACGAGTCACACTGCTTAAGGGAGTAATTTCTTAACTCAGGGGACTGAGTCAGATTCCCTTATAACTAATATACCTCTAAGAGGGCAAAATACAGAATGAAGTTGAGCTAAAACATTGATTAAACTGAGAGTTCTGAATTATTTACTGGAAGAATTATTATGTATGTGGTCCTGTCCTCCTAATTCGGGTGTCTAAGTGAGAAGCCAAAAACTGATATGACTGCACACAAATTATAGTCAGCTGGGATAAACACTTGTGCACATATGGGCACAGCCTGGCATATTTACACCATGTCCTCCAAATTTTCAAGGAGCAGCAAGAGTTCACTGTATGCTTCTCTGATCATGGTTTTCCCAGGCTCAGACCCTTTTGTCAGGGCAAACCAGTTCCAGGATACCCTGATCTTCACAGAGAAAAGACATTTCCCTAGATGGTTTGCACAGAGGCACTAGGTACTGTAGCAGTGTATAATTCATGTTTACCATATGTTTATATGTTCTGTATGGTTCTGTTAACCCCCCCCTGCGTGGGCCGTCTACCCCTCCACTCCTGGAACATTCTAGGAGTTTCCAACCCCCACAACCCCTGGTCCTGGGCCTGGAGGTGGGACCCCTCATCTGGCCACCCCCAACTTCCCCTGTCCCATTCCCACTGGCTCTGTTCCCTAACCCACCCCTGTCCCTATAAAACCCTGAGCCAGGAGGAAGTGGTTGGACTGATTTCCTGGACCCCTTGGGTTTTGCATCTCCTAGGCTCTCTGAGCCACAGAAGAGAATAAACTCGAACTGTGCCTGGAAAGCAGTCCCGCTTGCTGCCTCTTTGCCCTTCGCCCTGTGGAGCGACCCTGGCCTGGGGAAGCCAGTAGAACACAGCCTGGACCCGGAATTAGGATAGGGACAGCTTCAAGGTACCATTTCTAAAAAAGGCAAGAGAAAGGGTCCAGAGACTTACAGGTCAGCCAGGCTCACCTCAGACCTTGGAAAAATCATTCAGCCTGTCTTTTTGTGATACATTTCCAAACATGTGAAGAACAAAAAGTTTACAGTTGTAATCAACATGGATTTACTAAGGACAAAAATGTTCAGCAAACCGAAGTGCCTCCTACAACAAAATGACAAGGTGAGGACAGTGGCTGTCATATACCTCAGCTTTAGGAAAGCTTTTGACTCCATACCCCACCACATCTGGCAGCTGAGGAATTGTAGACTGGAAGAAACAATGGTTAGATGGACTAAAAATTGACTGTACCTCAGGGCTTAAAGTGTGGCAAGGAGTAGCTCAGCATCTGCTTGGTGGCCAGCAATGAGCAGATGAACTCTTTGTCACTGTTTGGTGTCTTAAGCAATGACTTAGGTGACAACTTAGGATGTACCACCTGCAAATTTATGAATGATGCTAAATTAAAGGGAGTTACTTGCACAATGAATGTCATAACCTGAATCCACAGGGCCTTTCGTAAACTTGAGAACTGGGACAACAGAAACTTCATGATGTCCAACAAGGAGAAAAGCAAACTTCTGGTCTTGGAACAGTGTAACATATGTGAATAAAGAATTAGTAGCAGTCCTACTGAAGGGTAATGGTGGGCTCTAGCTTGAATATGCTCTCATTGTGAATAAGGTAAAATGAAGATCAGTCTGTATTGAGAGAAATTGCTCAAAACATATGGGGAAGTTGTTTTTCCATCTGCCTGGAGCTCAGGAAGCTGCATATGAAAAAGTGAATCAAGTTTTGGATCACCTACTGTGCCACAAGGAACACTGAGACATCCTTAGATTGCTGAAGAGTCTCAGGCTTGGTTTAATAGCAGGCAGCAACTACTTGAAGGGCAGTAAAAAAAAAGGAATGAAGGAAAAATACTCACTGAGAGGAAAACCTTTGGAGTGCAGCCCTATATCAATCTGTGCAGGTAGACTATGAAATCTCCATCTTTGGAGGTTTTCAAGATGCAGTTACACACAGTTGCAGCTGACCTGACCTAGTGTTGGCAACAGTTCTGCATTTTGGGGAAGTTGAATTAAATGACCTTCAAAAGCCATTTTGAAATCATTCTCTGATGAGCACTTTTATGTTTACCCTCCGTTATTCTACACTACCTAGGGATTTCTGCATTAACACCAGGAATCCTGGCTGCTCCACAGGAATTGAAGACTAATAGCTTAGAAAATACCTTTTTCATGGCTGTCTGGAAATCCCTAGCTCTGTCTCCTTTGCATGCAGAATGTATATTTTACCAAGATCTGGCTCCTGTGGTGAAAGCTTTATAAACTGTAGTTGTCCATACAAATTTGTATGTAAATTAAAATTACACAGACAACCTAATAACTGGAACATCCTGCATTTTGGAAGTTTGTCTGTTCAATTTAAGTATGGTGTAACCTTCCATGGCAAACTCAGCATTTAATATCAGGAGTGTTTGGACTATATAGCTCCAGACCAGACATCTTGCAGCACATGTGCTCATAAGGAGCTGATAAAGGAGAATTCTGTTGCTCCAAGGGATGGTGCAGAAGAATCAAGCCCAACAAGTAGTCATTTTGGGCTTCTCCCACACCATACATGGAGAAGAAGTGAGGAATGTGTAAGCGCCCCATGATGACTTTCATCATTGTCTCACCAAAGTTGTGAGGCTGGTCCCAACTGTAATTCCAGAGAGCCCTGTATACTTTTCTCCACCCAGCAGATTTGATGGAGTGTGAGTGGTGTCCCAGATTAAATCAGGCAGTGACACTGCTGCCATATTTTGAGTCCAGAGAGATTGCAGGACATAGTAGGTGATGCAACTTGTGTACGAGAAGCTTATCAAGCTAGTGAGCAAAGCACTGTAGAACATTTCTACACAGTCATTAATTTTAACACACTGCAGAATCTTCTCAACACACATTACTGAAGGCAATTAGTTATTATAAATAATTCTCACATCAGTCAAAACTGAATGCAATTTCACTGTTCAAAAATAAAATATATCCCTACCTAAGGATTTCATACTTTCAAATTCTAAAAGCCCATGGGAAGGAAAAAATCCTCAAATAAACCCAAAAATACCCTTCTGGATTCAGGTTGTAAACTGATAAACAACACATGTGACAAAGGAACACGACAAAATGCCTTACTCCCAGAAGGTTTTATTTTTAAGATAAGAATTTGAAGATTTCTGAATTAGATGCAGGTGTTCCCTTTTTGTGTTAATGCAAGAAAAATTGAAGAATTTGGCACAAAACTAACAGAAATATAGTCGAAGAGAAAATATGCTTTAATGATTGTACCACCTTTAAAGCTGTATTTCTAAGCTGCCCTAAGAAGCTCTACTTACAGATTTGTTTGCTTTTCTTTCATTAGCTTTATTATTCTTGCTCTTTAGACTCACACCTAAGAAATAGGAAATTAATTGCCTCCATGTCAGCGGGTGTTCACCAAGGGCCGATGCAACTTGTCTCATAAAATCTCTCTCAGTGTTGCAGAGACTATCTTAAAAGAACTTACCGAGGCTGAAAACTAAAGCACAAAAAGAGATATAGGAAAATAGCATTGATAATTTAACTAGAGAATCAGTCAGGCTATGTATGCAAACAGTAAAGGCAATAGGGAAAGGTGAGGGGTTTGAAAGGCCACAGGTGTAAGCCCATTATTCTTCTCTCTTCACTCTTTCTTCTCCCAGGCCCCATCTCTCCACGTCTACCTCTATACTGCTGTTCACATCTCCTGTTCTCTCCCTCAGACCATCTTCTTTGTTAATCTCTTTGCTCGTGTCATGTAGTACAGAACATGTGTCAAAACTATTGATACCTGTAGATGAAGTTACATGCAACCGACTGTTACCAGCTGGAATTTTTGGATTACGACTCATCTAAAGCCACTTTTCTAGTGGCACTGGTTTGGGATCACCTTGTGGGCTATGTGTGCAGGGCTGTGCAGGCTTGTAGCTGCACTCATCATCAGTCAAGATATGGGCAGAGGAACAGACATCTGTCTGTTCTTCCATATGCCCTTGACACTTCCTCAGATCTCAGTTTAGCCCATTTCCTACCTCCCCTGTGTCCTGCTTTATTTGATGGACAGATAAAGAGGTTTATTCCCTGTATTTAGGTGAATCTCTGTGGTTCCCTTTATCTACTCTTGTTGTGGTGTGCAATTAGCATGCATTTCTCATTGTATATTATTGTTCTGTTATATGGTATGTTCTGTTATAATGTGCCCCACCTCTCACCCCAGATGGTTTGTCCCTTCCCTTGTTCTCCCTTCCCGTTGGCTGGAGCCCCTATAAGAACCAGGGGCCGGAAATGGGAAGGGCTCTTTTCCCTAGTTATACCTGATAAGCTTGGACCCTCCAGGTGGCCTGTTGCCTCTGGAGTGAATAAACTTGTATTATATGTAACCATGGAGAGCCGCCAGCACTTTCTTCATCCTGCGTTTCCCTCAGCCATCCCCTGGGGAGTGCAGGGGCACTTACCCCTCGGCAAGCCCTGACAGGGGATGGCTACAGACTCTGATGATCTTTAAGGCCCCAGACCACCCTCAGAATCTTGTTGAATGGGGAAAGGTACAGGACTCGTCTCATACCCTCCATGGTTGTAATTCTTAACCTGAGCAGTACCCTCAAAGATGCTGGGAGATGACAAGCAGAGGCATCACTAGGATAACAGCTTCATGAGGGCTGATGTCACAGTGTAACTGTTACCAGTTATTTATACACATTCAATCCATACTGTTTGAGAACTAGCCTGAAATTTAAAATTCACATCCATCAAAACATTTGGCTTAAACAGATATTTTGTTTCCCCAAGTAATAGGCAAGCCGAGGCTTGATTGTTATGTCTTGCTCTCTTCAGTAAATCCTGTAGCAAGAATCTTCACCCTCTTCTCTCCCGAACAAAGCTGTTGCAATGTCATTTATAGAGTGAGGGTCTGAATAGAACTATGGCTAACAGCTAATATGTTCTCAGCATCTGACACAATTGTGTCAGACTCCTCAGAGACGAAATTTCCACTTTTTGATGCCTTTTAGAAGAGCTGAGTTTTCTTTTGCTGTAAAAATTACAAGTATAATTTCACTGTTAGTCACTCTACCATGGACTTTCTATATACAACCATACTGTCCTGGAAATCGCACCAGCATCCTGTCCTAGCTCATCCTCCAAATTGTCACAATACCAGTCAGAATGGTTGAAATCCTAGTTTGGTGTTTTCTAAGGAAAACATATACAGTGATATAATGAATATATAGTCTTTTCCAAGCATGCATTTTTTTAACTTGTTTTCATCTGTCCTGTGTAGAGACCAGACAGTTCTGGTGGGCAATGTTCTAGCTCTCCTCTACAATTTCCATTAACAGCTGGAGTCTCTGCCCTTTCCTACCTTGTAAGTGAAAGAGCTTAGGAAAATCTGGCAGATTCCTTGACATGCAGCTAGGATTTTTTTATTTCTTCATCACAGTTTCATCACTTCATCACATTTCCCTAGTCAGGAATGAATTTTCTGATCACTCAAACTCAAGCAAGTCAAGGAGTCTATTATATTAATTTCATCTTTCATTCAAATTCCAAAGAGACAATAGTTAAGAATAATGGAGGAGGAATAAGCCAAACAGCCAGGACAGTGAATGACACACCACTCTGCACAGAACCCAGTTTCAATCCTTAAGCACTGCAACTTCTATGCCTGAAAGCACTTCTGCAGTGGAGAATTCAGTGCCTTAGAAGGTGAAGAATCTTTCTTGTCCATAACTGACAATATCTGGCCAGTAAAAGAAATGACAGATTCTGGGTAAATCCTCCAGGCTCCAGAAAGAAATGATTTGGAGGATTTCCCAAGGAGAAAAATATAAGGGGAAATTATTAGGAGGCCTCTCCTCTCTCTCTAAACAAATGCACTCAATAGCAGTGATTGTATCTTTCAATCAGGTAAGATACATCTATCAGAGACTAAACTGTGGTCATAATGACCATAGTAAATCAGTGAATAGCATCTGAAATGATTCAGAGAAACTACAATAATTTACATTTTATCTAAGTTGTGTATAGTAGTATAAAAAGAATCTCAAACCTAAATCCAAAAATATATACAGAAAAAATCTCTAAACTGTAGGTGGTTTTCCACTGCACTAGAAACTGTGAGGAATCTGTCTATACAGTCTTAATTAATTTTGTTTGATTTTATGAACCTGATTTATGACTATGAACTTTGGTTTGCTTTAAAACTTTCTTTTCATGGTAGAAATGACAGTATCTTTGAATCTGAAACAAGAACATCAAAGACTGTCATTAAAGAGACAGGCTCTTCAAGAAGAACAAAAAGAGATGAATCGCCAACCACATCAGCTGAGCTGAACAAGTGAGGGACTGGAAAGACACATTCTTCTTAAGGATGCAGAAAGATATCCCCAGCAATGGTGATAATAGGGAGGAATTTGTTCTCACATATTGTTTTTTATACACATCTGTAAATTTCCTCAGTTATGTCCAAGCAAAGCTACTGCAAATTTAAGAAGGGCTTTAGCAAAGCAGACCAGTTTATGCCTTTTATTTAGTCAAAGAATTAAACCAAGGACCTTACTTCAGTAACTTCTGATAGTGTAGGGGTTTGCAGTTATCCTGCAGGAGTGTCAGGTCCAGCACTAATATTGAGAATCTGGGAAGTGGCCTGTAGCCTGCCAGAAAGGGATCACTACAAAGCAACGTTGTTTTTCCCCTTCAAGGTGTGCCTTGTGTGCCAAAACACGGTGTGGTATCTGTGCTTCTGCTCTTATCATACGCCATTCACAATATCCTATTTGTCCTTTGGCAAAACAAAGTCATATTCCATATCCATATACTTTGATTTCAGAGTTCTGTTTCCTGTCAAAACAAGAAAACAAGAAAACTAAGCTTTGCTTTCTAGCAAAACTTAAAGCATTTCATATGCCAGCAGATGACTGTCACTTTCAATCTTTACTGGATTAGGCTCCATTATGACTAACAATACAGTTCAGAAAAGGCTCCAAAATCTTGCACACAACCCAACTGATCTCTCCTCCCCCCATTTCAGATAAACAGTTACTGTCGATTCTGTCATTTCCTAAAATCTGAGTTCATGTGTTAGCTGTCTTACCAAGTTAAAGTTCTTAAAATCTAAGGGACAAATTTCTACTGAGCTGTATCAAGAATCACCATTTCAGGAAGTTTTGTTATACTGATGTTCATCTCCCCAGTTTCTGAATCTTGCCTACCTCCTTCCTTCCTTTCCCTCCACCTCCTTCCCTTCGTACCTCTGTCATCATGCCTAAAAATGCCTGCCATTCTATACTGACACTGAAAAGAACATTACTTACTTTTCTTTCCTTAATACCTCTTCCTTTCAAGTAACTCCCCCATTTTCATTTTCTTTTTCTTACAGACTTCTTTCAAATTAATTGTTCCCAGTTCTAGCTCTCACCATTGTCCTCTGCTCTGTCTTCTCCTCTGTACATCTCCTACCTCCAGTTCCTCATCCCTCTATGTTTTGGTCCAACTTCTTCCACTGAGGAGAAAAAAAGATATTTTCTAGAATAGTTTAGAGCTTTGCAGAGGCCTGCAGATGGAAAATGTTCCTTGGACTAGTAGATAGGCTGTCAAGCCCAGGCCATTGTCTGGAACAGATCAGGAACATATGAGAATTTTGCTACCAGATTTATAATTTACTACTTATAGTACATAAACATGTGAACTTTGGGCCAGCAGTAGTTGATTTTTACAAAAATAGCAAGATACTCTGTCCTTTAAAACAACAGTAGAGGAGGTGACAGTGGCAGTGACTGAAGTAAGTCCAGGGGTGATGGTTAGATCAGGCTGTATAGGGGGGTTCTTGAGCTCAGGGACACCCCAGCAGCAGCTCCCGAACCTCATCAGAACCCAGAAGCCCTCGGCAAACAACCAGGTGAAGAGGGGGTGGTGCCAGGAGAACCCACGGGAGATTTAAACAGTTCCAGGGAGCATGAGCAACCCAGAGCACAGTGAACAGGAGTGGGCAAACAGGGGTGTGGCACGGCAGTGAGGGTGTGGTTCAGCAGTGAGGATGTGGCATAGCAGTTCATGCAGGCAGAGTGTGTAGGAAGGGCCACCATCTGAGATCATCTAATTTAAGCTTCCTCAGTTATGAAGTTGACATTCCAGAAAGCTCAATCCCTTAGAGCTTCAGGAGTTGTAAACCAGCTGTGACCTGCTGATGGCAGATGCAGCTCCACAGGTCACAGGTTCCAGGAGTGCCTGATGCCTCTTCGTGAGGCTGGGGCAGACAAACAATTATTTTACAGAAGGTGTGTCATGGTTGAAGAACTGTGTCGCCAGGTGAAGGAGCTACAGGAGAAAGTGAACAAGCTTTGAGCAAATGACTAAGAGAGTGAGAGAGACTGATTATTTTCAGAGATGAGCAGCCTCAAGACTCTCAAGAGCCTTGAACCTCAGTTGCAGCGGAGAAACAAGTGGACTCAGAACCCTACAGGGTAATTAGTCAAAGGACTGTTAATCAAAGATCTGTTAAAGATGGAGGTTAGAAGTTTGTCACTGCATGTACCAGGAGGAAGGCTCCTTGACCTTCTCAGAATTTGATGAGTAAGACTAATGCCTTATGCAACAGGTATGAGGCTCTGGAACTAGAAGGCCAGACAACTGATGAAGTGGGCAAAGGTCCTTCTGGAGTAGTGGGGCCTCCTAAAGGGACACAACCTGTACCCTGCATCACAAACTCCTCTGTTAAGAGAAAAAAAAGGGTGATTGTAATAGGAGATTCCCTTCTAAGTGAAATGGAGGTCCCAATATGCAAACTGGACTCAACTCACAGGGAAGTCTCCTATCTCACAGGGATTTGGGTAAGGGACATTACTGGAAAACTTTTTGGTCTAATAAGGCCCTCTGATTACTATCCACTATAGGTTGTTCAAACTGGCAGTGATGGAATAACAAGGAGAAGTCTGAGGTCAGGTCCCTGGGAAGATTGGTAGAGGGATTAGGAGCACAGGGGTGAGAGCCGAGGAGCAAACAAATAATGTGGATGTCATTGTGGGAGTCTACTATGGACCTCCTAGCCAGGACAGTGATGCTGACAAATTATTTTTTGAGGAACTAAGGGACACTTCCAAGTCAACTGCCCTTGTCTTTATGAGGGACTTCAGCTTGCCAGAAATTTACTGAGAGCATCATACAGCTGATACAAACTGGGCCAGAAGATTCCTAAAAAAACTGGATGACTTTATGGAACAGGTCCTGATGAAGCTGCCTCAGAAAGATGCCCTCCTTGATCTGCTGCTTGTCAACAGAGTGGATCTCATGAGCTGAGTGGAGACCGACAGCCATCTTGGCCACAAAGAATACGAAGTGATCAAGTTTAAAATCTCTCTTGACAGGAGGAGAAGTGCCAGCATAGCCTCAGCTCAGGATAGCAGATGCCAGGCTGCTCAGGGAATTAATAAGTAAGGCCCCCTTGGAAAATGTTTTTGTGAGTGCTGGGTTGCATCAGTGCTGGTCACTTTTTAAACATCACCTCTTAAGGGCACATGAACAGAGAATTCCCAGATGTCAGATGTCAAGCAGGCAAGGCAGAAGGCCAGCTTGGCTGGGCAGGGATCTTGTCTTGGAAATAAGGCAAAAAAAGGAAAGTGTATGCCCAGTGGAAGAAAGGTCAGGTGACATGGGAAGAATGCAGGGATGCTGCTTGCCACTGTAGGGAGAAAATTTGTGTTGCCAAAGCTCAACTGGAAATGAAGCTGGCCAGAAATCTCGGGGACAAAAAGAGCTTTTTCAAATACATTAATTGCAATAGACAGTATAGAAATATCATTGGCCCTTTACAGGATGAGGATGATCACCTCACAAACAGAGACAGAGACAAGGCTGAGGTGTCTTGGTGCCCTGAGCTGGAAGTTCATGACTGTCTCAGTTCACCCTGAAATTGTGCAGGAGCTGCTGCTCAAGCTGGATCCCTACAAATCTATAAGGCCTGACGGGATTCATTCAAGATTTGTCAAAGAGCTGGCTCTCTGAATGATTTTTGAATGGTCTTGAAAATCCAGAGAGGTCCCAGCTGGTTGGAAGCTGGTGCACGTTGTCCTGATTTTCAAGAAG
>WEIV01005807.1:37859-59307 GCA_013390005.1 Calyptomena viridis | reverse complement strand
CAACTTCTGTTTATTTTGTTGAGTTTTTTTGTTGCATACTATCAAATGATTTCACAATGTGACCTCTGATTTTGAAACAAAACAAATTAAATGTTAGTTAGTACTGATTAGTGCAATGTTAACATTGATTCTTTATTTACTCAAAAATCAGGAAATTAACGTTCCTCTGACAAACTTAATTATATCTAATTGCACAGATATTACAAAGGGAATCTCTCATTATATAATCATAGATAATCCTGGTAGCAATACCAAATAATACAGTCCTAGCTAAAAGTTGCAAAGAAAGTTATAGAAAAGGAGCCCTTTGACCATAAAATAGTATTTGACTTGGGTTCATTACAAACCTGACTGAAGAGTAGCATTGAAGTTGGTACACTTTGTTTCTATTATATCATTTTGAAAATATTATGTCACGTTGTTCTGTATGTTCTACTTCTATAGTAAAAGACTCTTTTGTTCAAATACAGGCAAAATAAAAGAGTTGTTTGTCTATAGGATACCGAAGCTTGTTTCTGTCAGACTTATACCACCACTAACCTCACTAGATCTTCCAATTTTTGCTAATTTGATTGAAAGAAAGGCTCTTATCTCTGTTCTTGTGTAAAATAAGACCTGAGGCTTAATTTTCAGTTAATACAACTTTTTGCTTCTAATTTATTTGGCTTTAAATAATAAACTCTCTCATCTTTTCCTTACAAAATGAATTTCAATTAATATTTCAGGAGAAGAAATGCACCTCTAAATGTGTCCTTTAAAACAGCTGAGCAAACTGTGTTCACCTTATCAAAAAATGTTCTCCTTTAGGCTAAAACTAAAGGACTAATTGGAACCAGTCTTCTGTAGTTTCTCTAATAGAACTTAGCTTATATAAAGTATATAAGGACATTCCTTGTTTTTAATTACATCTAGTACATCTTGCTTTTTATTCTTCAGAAACATCTTTGATTAAATGTTTCAAAGCTGATGAATCTTGCCCATATACACACACAAAAAAAATCCCCCTGAGGTGGTCTACACATAATCAAGGTTTGTGAAAGTTAGACTTTTATAGTTTATTTGTTGACATTACTGCTAGTAAAATTGTTATATTCGTACTAGTGTTTCCTGTGCTTTGGGTACAGAGGTGAACAGTTACATTTTTTGTTGGTGTGGGCTTCTGAGGCTATCAAGGATAACCTTCGCTTGATGTTTTACTTATTTCCATTTCTTTACTTCATGGTCTCATAATATTTAGTTTGCCCCAAAACAGAGGCAGGCACTTTTTTACACTCACAGGTTAGAACCAGTTGGTCTAAATGCCCACAAGTCCCTGTGCTTTATGTTCTCTTTTAGGTGGCAGTGGAATTTTAGGGGCATATATCCAGAAACAGTAAATGCGGGGACTTAGCAGGAATTTGGGCTGATTGAAACTGGGTCCTATAGTGAAATTTTGGGCTGAACTGCTTCCAAGTGAGATACAAGCCTGAGAGGTCTGAGTGAAAGTTCAACCTTTTCAGCAACTTACAACTTTCCAGACACCTGGTAAACGCATTGGTTTACCCTTGCCTAGAATACATAGAGAAAAATCTCATAGAGGAACTTCTTCACAATGATTTTATTTGAGGAAAATAATCCTACATCCACTGAAGGGATGTCATGGTGAAGTATTAGATTAATAATGGCACTTAGTGTTGCTCCTTTCAAATATTACAGCATTATTGTACATTTATTTATTATTGTACATTTATTTTTATTTTTTGGTCATATAGGCTTAACTTTAAAATAAATAAAGAAATTTCTAGTTTTAAAAATTGCATAAAAAAGCTTAAAAAGTACTTCTGATCGTAATAAAGATGGCTTTAAAGATAACCACACAACTTTCAGAGCCTACTGAAGAGTTTTGGGATGTTTGAAGTTTCAATATCATTCGTCTCTTTTCTGTAGAGGAGTTTTTTGTCCACTTCATGTATAGTCAATCAAATAAAAGTTAAAGTATGAAATTTCCATCTTTGTATATCTGATGCACTTAAATTGTGTTTTTGTTTTTATTTTTCCAGAAGTGGCTATTCATTTGGGGGGCAGTACTCTCAGACGTGATATTCTAAACTAGGAGATAATTACCTCTTGAATGAGTAGCACCTTTGAAAATGCTGACATAAATATTTTTCACATGGAATGGATTCTTGCTGATAGGCTTATGAAAATATTCATTTGCACCCAGAGGGTAAAATAACAGCTTCCAAAATATTGCTAGTGATGTGTCTCACTTTTCCCATCTAGATCAGATCTTCATTCATGATAAAGGTAGTACATCACTGCTACAGCAATAAGTATAGTTGCTGAAGTTTGTTTTGGTTTGTTGGCTATTTTTTTCTCAACTATTTAAAGAGAGTAAAAGTAGAGGTATTGGCCACCTTGAATTTTCATTATGGAATTTTCATTATGGTTCATGTCATACCTACCAATCATTATGACAGCAATCAAATCCTCTGCATGCTCCTTAACTTTCTAGGACAAAAATAGAAATCTTTGATAGTCATCCTAGTTATCTGGTAGAAGAGAGTGATGAATGTGCATCCTGACTCATTTGTTACCCAAGCTCCTTTCAGATGGTAAAACTACTTTTTAGAATTGGTTGTTCAGTTTGGGATGGTTTCAGTATGGATTTTCATAAGTAAATCATCAAATTTCTAGTCCTTAAGTGTTGACTAAAGTGCAACATGACTCTTTATAATAGAATTAGAGGTAACCTTTGGGAACCATATAGTTATATAATAGAGGGTAGGCCATACAATGCAGTAGGCTATGTAACAAGATCTGACTCCATTGTAATTCCACAGCTTGCATGAGGGTCTTGCACGTTAGCTCAACAGCTAAATTGGTCACAAATGGCCTGCTGATGCAAATAAAGGTAATATCCCAGCACTCTGTATGTGGGGAGGATGAACACACACTTAGCCAAGGCCGCACGTCACTCCACCTTGTTAGGTGCTAAGGAATTGCAACACAATCTACACATTGAGGACAGAAAGTTAATAAAACGTGAACATCCCAAGTGTGTGTGCATTATGTCTGAGGACTTTTTTGTATGGTTTTGGTTTTTGCATTGGAAAGCGGTATGTGGGTATGATACTGGTCTTCTGGAGTTGATGAGGACTCTCAGTCCCTGTAGGTGGTGACTGATATACACCAGTGCTGATGAGTATAAAAGCAAGGGATTGGCCTTGCTGGGACAAAATATGTTATGTTGCCAGATTTCACAGTTGCAATTTACTGATGCAGCAGTAATATTTTACTCAACACAGTACTAGAGTCATGCAGTACTGTTGTATCTGACATGGGATGATTATGGAATGGAAACACCATTTTGCAGCCTTTGTGCAAAGTGGCCTGAGCTCTCTAAGGGAACAGTCATTGTGCAAAGTGTTTCTTTACTGAGTTACAGGTAGTGTCATCATAAAGGAAAGTGGGCATTTAAGGTACTTGGTACATATGACTTGCAGACAGATTAAAACAAATCTATTGAAACTGTCGGAGACATATCAGCTTTGCATCCAATTTATTATTCAGGACATTCTGAGATTAAAAATACCAAAACAAAACAACATTAGAAAAGCCAGTTCTGGTTCAGTAAGTGCGTCCCAGTCTTGCCAATCAATTGGGCTGTCTGAGAGACTGATCCATAAAGGCAGCATAGCCTGAACTTCTGATCAGGAGAGGCCAACATCCCAATCTCACTTCTATTCTCAACAGGTGATTAACTCTTTCCTTTTATTTTTCACTATCTGTAAAATGAGAATGACAGTAGTTTTTTGCCAAAGGAAGTTGTGAGATTTGATTTGTTAATGATTATGTGCACCTGAAATATGGAATGATGTAGCAAATTTGCTAAATTAAAGAAGAGTATTACTTATTTGGAGGTCTGGCATTAAGTAGCGGTTGCTGAGATGAGAGAACAATCGAGATTCTTTGCATATTGAAAGGCACCAGAAGTACACTGTATTTCTCCCTTTCTGTCCTCAGCATCATCACCAATAAATCTGCAGGGATAAAGAGCTTTGTGTGGTCCTACGTTTTTTGTTGGCCCCTGCTGATGGAAATCAAACATACTGTCCTCCCATTATCTTCAGGTTTAAAAAACCTATTTTTAATCACTTCATACAGGTACTTAATTTGAATCAGCCTGCCACACTGCAGGACTCTTGTGCTTTTTTAATTGGCATCTTTCTCATTACATTTGCACAAAGTTGCAGAGACACTGCAGGACACCAGTAGAGACATCTGAATCACCAATCCTGTTGGGCTGGCAAAATGATGGTGTGATATACCAGGGGAGTCTAGAAGATCTGCATATGTGGTTAAGGGACTAAGTGGAAGCAATCAAGTTTAGACATGTTGCTGTGAGTGTTTCTAGGTCCTGCCTATACCATCTGAAACAGAATTGTGGCAGAAATTTGCCTGGGATTTTTAACAGCAGTATGCTGTTAAACCAGCCTGGTTTCTAAGAACAGTTCTTTAGATTCTGGAAAAATGGAGCTCCCAGAAAGTATTAATGGAAGTTTCATAGAGCAGGTATGTGAATTAACTCAAAACCAGTGTGTTAACCCACCGCAGGGATGGGCAAGGTACCCAACCAGTTTATGGAGTCAGTGACTCCACTTAAATTTCTTTAGAATTTGAAAATCAACCCTTAGATATCTGCTAAGAAGCTAGGTTTTGTTTTTTTGCTTTGTTTGTTTGTGGGTTGTTTTTTTTATTCAAAAGAAATCGCTCTTAGCCTCAAACATGGTTATATGATGCTGTGACTCCTTTTCAGTTTTGGGTACCAACAAGATACGTCTAAACTGAGCATGTTGGTGTGCCTGGAGACATTAAAAGGAGAGAATAGACTAGAGCAGTATTGAATATGTTATTTGGCACCAAAGCACCTTCCTTCCCTCCCAGTCTGTCATGCAGCAAAGACTTTCACAGTTCTGGTGGACAGTTTGGTTTTCCCTATCTCTGCCTTTCTACTGAAGATCAGTATGGTCATAGGGCTCTGCAGCTCCCTGAGAGAACTGTAGGTGGGTGCCCCTGCTGCACCTAACACCAGAATTTTTCACCTGCCTTTATGTGCTAGTATTTTTCTTCTTTTTAAGGCTTTGCTAGAGGGATTGGGGCTCCGTTGCCTCCCTGATGACAGTTGCTGGAGACTACTGAACTGAGAGGACAAGTTTGCAGAAAAGGAAAACCAGGGGTATCATCTGCTGGGTAGACTGGCATTGCCTGTTCAGGCATGCAGGATGGATACTGCAGCCTTTTCCTAAGGCAGCTCTGAGCTCTCTGTTCCAGCCTCTCTTGCAGGGTGACCTCACATGTGGCATAACCAAAATGTGGTGCCTCTGCCCTGGGAGAGATACAGTCTTGGGCACATGACAAGAATTTTCTTGCTGTTCTGTTGCATGGCCAAGTGTAGGCCATCCGTGTGACTGCCATGCAGCCCCTCACTGTCACATGGCAGGTCTGTGTCCACTCCTGTGACAGAGCTGAAAGCTGCCAGCAGTTACACGTCCTCCTTCCTCCTCCTGCAAGTGATCCAAGGCCATAGCCATCGACCTCCTCACATAATGGGGAGGAGAAATTGCAGGGCCACAGGAATGTGGTGTGTTGGTGAGCAGGCTTTTATTGAGCGTTTTGGATCAAGCAAATGGGAAGCTTTTCCTTGGTGAAACACTAAATTGATTCTCTAGTCAAATTACACCACTCAGGATTTTTTTGGGGCCATTGGCGGTTAGGATCTAAGTCT
Source organism: Calyptomena viridis (assembly GCA_013390005.1). NCBI lineage: Eukaryota > Metazoa > Chordata > Aves > Passeriformes > Eurylaimidae > Calyptomena > Calyptomena viridis. The sequence goes on along the minus strand of WEIV01005807.1, from coordinate 53,540 downwards.
AAGAAAGACTTTCGGGCAAGGAACCAGTTGTGCAGATCACATCTTGTGGAGTTTTTATATTCAGGTCAGACACATATTTGGATTTTATAAAGATTATGGATAACTTGATTAATTTCTGATTGAGGGCCAAAAGTAGCTTAAGCTGGAATCTACTTCATATTTGCTTTCCAACAATCTCGAGGTTTGAAAGTGTTTGGTTTAGTTTTACAAGTACACAAACCCCATGCGACTTTGGAAGGGGTGGCTTTGCGTTCCAGTTTGGGTCTGGCTCTAAGTGTTGCTGTAAATGGATGGAATTGGGCTCAATTCTAGTGCTCTTACTGAGATTCAAGCCTCCTCAAAATAGGAAATTTGGCCTGTGATCCTGGTTCAGCTCCATATATGACATTTCTAGAAAGTTAGAGAATGTAAGGATCTAGGTGCCTCCCAACTTACAGGTTTTTGGATCTGGATCAGTTGCAAATCTGAACATTTTTCAAACTTAAGTGGTTCCAACTCAGTACTCAGATTTCAACCTGAATGTCTTAAATTTGAAGGGTTCAAGTCTGTATTTTATCCAGACTTGGTACATTCTGAATATCTCTTTAGGTTTGTATGTGTAAAGTTGCTAGGACTGAGGAATTCATCTTAGTTTGGGATCAAATATTCCAGACTACTAAGAACTTCTCACATCTTATGTCCTCATTTTGGTGTAGATCTCGTTTTTAAATTTTAAATTCAGAGACTATTCCTATTATTTGAACTGAATATAAATATATAATTTTTTTTTTATTTTCATCAGCTGGCTTTGATACAGGTCCCCTTGATAAAATATTTATATTTTTCCCATAATGTTTGCCATTGTAAACTCCGAGAGATGCCAGACTGAGATGGGAAGACTCTTCACATATTTACAGTACCATCTACTCATGGAACTACAGTTGAGTCTGTTTTACAGATGGAAAAACTGAGGCAGTGAGTGCTCAATTGGTACTTACATGGCCAGATCGAGTTACCACAGTTAGAAGCAAAGTCTACAAATGCCCCTTCTGCTTTCCTGACCTTACATACCCTTCAATAAGGTTATTATGGTCATAAAGTTCAGAGAAGAAAATATGTAATATGAGTAAATTTTTGCAATATGTATTTGGAGTAACTTGTAGAGCTGCTTTTACATATGCCAGGTGTGTATGTAGCTAAATATTACAGAAGGAGTTGAACTAAGTCACCTATTAGAGCTTTTTACTCTATATTTTACCCTAAGGTAAGAAAGGTTGTGTTTTGATAAAAACACTCATGAAAATTAACCTTTTGAAATATACTACTTAATCCTTCTGTATTTACTGTACATCTAGATGAAAACAGAATGTTTATAAGCGAAATACAAAAATACGTAGCATCTACCAGTGAACAAAACTAATCAAATTCACCAGTCACCAGGCTGGTTAATATTATAAAGACTCTGTGAATCATGAATATCCAGCCAGCCTGAGGGTACAAATCCATGAATCTAGGGAGTTTACCTGTCTCTCTTAGTCAGCAGGCTATCCCTTTTCCATCACTACAATTTAGGCATATATTGCCTAATAATAAATGTGATAATAAAAATGTATTTTGGGAAGCAGGATGTTGTAATAGAGCTTTAGATCAAAAGTGAGATTCATTTTACTTAATTTAGCCAACTACAAGCTAGCTGCCTAGCATAATCTAGTTGTGTAGGCTCTCTCCTCAGTGGGTTGAGAGGGAAAAAAGCTGGGATGAATTGGTTTTGGGAGGTGCCTGTCTCTCCACTGACAATAGAGGGAGCTTACACAACTGGCTTAGACAGGACACTTAACTTTTAGGTGGGTATGAGTTACTGCAAGCAAATTCTGTTTTGCTCCAGTATATTTGGGTTCTTATCTGTTTTTCCACTGATTTACAGCATAACCTTGGGAATATCACTTAACTTCCCCCCCCCCCCCCCCCCCCCCCCCTTGGACCCAGTTTCTCCATCTAAAAAATACCCCGTGGCTAAAGTTCTTGGAGAACCTTTGCCAAGGATGAAATGTTGGTGTCAAATGTTGTTTTCCTGCTCTTGCTACTTTCACGTGCCTGTAGTTGTCTCTAAAATCAACAGAATTTTTGTGACAGCGTAAGTTTACGTGTGATGAGAGGAAGGGCTGAGTGAAAATTATTTTAGAAGCAGCCTATATCTTCTTCAGATGTGACAGAATATTGTAAAAATAAAAATCTAGTAACTGGTTGCATGTATTGATTTTCCCATCTTTGCTTCCCCTTCTCACCTTCCCCTCTACTCGTCCGTCCCCACCCCTCCCCCCCCCGCAAAAATATATAGGGAGTGGGGAGAACGTTCTTCAAATTAGACCTGTATTTTAAATAACCTTGGCCTGTTTGCAACTGGGAAAATGTTTTTTTACTTGAGAGATTTATTTCTGTCCTTGTAACGCCATGTACTATATGCATTGCACCTGTTCAGACATAAGCATAGCACATTATTATAGCTGTAGGGATAGAAGCTTCCCAATATATATTTTTGAAAGGACGGAATGCTGGGGAGAATAGCCCTCTCTTTTCAATTGTTTACCGAGCAGTCTCTTAGGAAGACTTCTTTCTCATCAAGATCAATTTTCCCTGCTCCCCTATTGTCTGGGGAAACCTATCTTCAGGAGCGTCTTTCTTGAAAGATCTCATGACTTTAAAATCATCAGTGGGCTTTGTGTAGTCTGCCTGTCAAAAGAGATATGTTTACACCTTCCCTGCATGTGTTAGAGCTATAAGGTTACGGAGCAGAATGGCTGATACGTTTCGGCGCTTCATGCTAATATGCACAAAAAATGTATTTATGATAATCGTATGGACTGTCTGAAACAATGCATTCCAACATCCTGTAACATAAATAAGAAAGGTGGAGCCAGCCGGCACCAAACTGTTTATTTGCCAGCAATCCTGCTCAGCCCCGTATACCTCAGCCTGGCAGTATTGAACCTGTTGCTGCATTAGCCGAGTTGTATTTTGCTAGATAGGGGAAGGAGGGTTGTCTGCTGTCTGGTAGGAGGGCTTTGTCTGTGTGCGCCTTTCTCTCTCTCCCTCTCTCGCTCTCCCTGTCTCTCGCACTCTCGCTCGCTCTCGCTCGCTCTCTCTCGCTCGCTCTCCCTTTCCCGTCTCTGTGGTTTGTAAGGTAGGTTGCAGTGTGTGTATATACACAACATCAAGAGCAGGAAAATGGACTCATTAGGGAGGCAGGCAGTCATTACCACTCACACTGTACTTCCAGGGAGACAGCGACTATGAGGAGACAAACTGAGGACTGGGGAACAAGGTAGGCCAGTCAACTTTTATAAAAAATAAAAGAATAAAGCCTCTACTCTCCTTAAACCACCAGCACTTCTTTATTTCCCCCCCCTACCCCCCCCCTCGATTTTTATTTAGAGATGTAAGTTTGCCAGACCTATTTGTTAGCTTAAAATTTGGAACATCTATAGAAGGCCTTACCCTCTACAAATGTTCCCCCCCCCACTTATTTAAGGGTGTGCCCCCTTATGATTCACTTTAATTACTTTTTTTTTTAATCACGAAGGAAACAAATACGTTTGTTTTCCAACACTAGTTCCAAGTAAATCAATATCTTTCACTCTTTTAAAACAGCCCTCTCTGTATGTTTGTGGGTCTCTGCTTTTTCTTTTCTGTTTATGCAGTTCCATCTGTCCGTCCATATATCATGTTCTCTTTATTTACTGCTAAATGGGGTTTTATTAGTATTTGCCAATGACTTTTAACTGTAATGCCGGTGACCAGGGTTAACGGTGACTCTCGTTCTTTGTTTTCTATATATATGCACACTGTAAGTTTAAAGTCCATGCTTGGCATACAGTAAATAAAAGCAAAAAAAGAGAAAGCAGGTTCCACTCCTCCTGATAGGATTTTTATTCAGAGATTTTGCTGTTTGTCTGTTTTGGCGTGGGGGCGGAGGGGGTTAATTTTGGTTATTGTACATATACTTTTTCCTCCTGGATATTTTTAACATCTATTTTTCATTATTAGTGTTTTTCCAGTTTCCTTTACTGGGGAGAAAGGAGACGTATATTCTAACTTTTATGTTGCTGATCTAATGTAACATTATGGAGGCATCATTGGGTTAATAAGAATTCAAACTTTCTAAGAGGGAGTTTGTATCCTCGGCTGCCCCCCACCCTCCCACTTTATGCATGGTTATGCTTGTGTTTCCGTGTGTACGGGGGGGGGGAGGGAATAGATATTTTTTACAGTGGTGGCAAATTATGAAATCTATCGAGCCATTTTGTTCAGAAATAGTAACTATTTATTTACCATTTTTCAATCCACAAATATGCTGCTTATTTGTAATTTCAAACATTGTAGCTTTTCTCTGAATTAATGGTTTTTTCTTTCCATTTTTTTTTTCTGGGGTTGGATTTGTGATGCATTTCATAGCCCATTTAGCATTGTCGAGTTTTTGGAGCCCAGATTTATCATGGGTTCTAAAGACTGCTTAAACTGATCCATTTGAAATGGTCCTTTTATCTGAGCTCTTGTCATTTCTGTTGGAGAGTAAAACTGCTACTCTGCTGGTTACAAAAAAAAAAAAAAAAAAGAAAAGAAGGGATAGTGGAAGTGAGTTACATAAAATGTTCTGGAGAATCGTAAGTAATTATATAAAATGGACGCTGATCAGTGGAGATCTCTCAACAGTAACAATCACTTTTTTTAATAGAAAATTATTTATTTAATAGCAAGAGGCGGACTTCTTAAAAACATGCATTAGGCCTTCCTTTTAGCACAAAGAAGTCCATAATGCAATATTCCTAACCCACCTGAGACTGCATAGGAGATTCTCCAAAACCTTCAAATCCCTTGAAATGTTTCTTAAAAATCCATTATTTTGCAGCCAGAAAGAACTTTTGCTGCCAACAGGTTTTTTTTGCTGTTGTTTGAGGGTTTTTTTAATCTGTCCTTTAACTTACAAGTCCCCGGTTTCAACAGAAGTGCCTCCTCGCTGAACAAACTAAGTTAATTGAAATCCAAAGCAGCAGATCTATTCACTGGCATTACAACTACAGAAACTACTTGCTCCATTTTATTAGTAGCTTTATTTCCAGAACATGAGCGAAACTTTTCAAGGTTTTATTTATCAGTGTGCCAAGAACTGGTGGCTCATCTCTTAGCTGGGGAATGACATTCATTGTTTACTATTTTTTTCCTCCTTCTTTTTCTTCACGTTTCTAAATTAATATTTTGTTGGTAGACTTTAAATGTGTTTATTGCTTCAAATGACTTGTTAACTGCAGCAAGGTATTTCCTCCCCTCCTAAAGTTTGAATCTTGAGCTTTGAAACTGGCATTGGTTGTAGAGGGGATGCTGAAGTTATGCCAAAAAATGAAGGGGTCTTAAAGGTGGAGTTGCTGATCCCTTTAGATGGTGGTCAGCCTCAAGTGAGGCAGTAGGAGTGTTAGTAGCCATCCTCCTCGTGGGATGGGTGGTGGGTTTTCAGGCACCTGTCATTTTCTCCTGAACCAGTGCAGGTGTATGTTCCTCAGCAACCCAGGGGTTTTTTTTTTGTAGGAAAGCACACAGACTTGTCCTCAGGATTCTTGCACATTTAGCAAAAGCCCAGACTCATCTTAACATTTTTGAAAAACTTTAAAAATGACTACAAGATACCTCTTGATTTTGTAGAAACTCCAGGCAAGAAGAATTTAAGCAGAGAAAGTGAGTCAGAGTAATACAAACATTTTTCATTACCTGTTAAGATCTTTTTTTAATATTAAAATCTTTTTCACTAGGAGGATGTATTTTTCTCTGAACCCCAAATGTATTCTAGCCAAAAAAAAAAAAAAAAACTTAGTCCTTTCAATAGCACAAAGTCCGTTTGCAATCTGGATACAGCAGCAAAGGGTAAAGTATGCCTAAGTAAACTTAAATCCGTCATATGGTGATGTAGCTGGAACTCGGGGAATGCCAGACCTGTGGGCCAGGGGGGCAGGACGGAGCCGTGTGCGGGGCAGTGCGGGTGCTCTGGGCTGCCCTGCTCGCAGCCCGGGCAGCTGTGCAGAGCAGAGCTCTGGTGCTGATTGGGTCACGGTGTGCTTTATTTTAGTGTTGGAGCAGACAGTTATCTAACACACCCACATGAGGAAGTGCTCTGGAGCAGTTATTTCATGCTTTGCCATGCCCTGTAGCTAGAGTAATTTTGGGCTGACTGGCGTGTGTATATGCCTCTTTCACTCCTGTGAGACGAAAAGCAGTGCTGTTGGGTTTTTTTCTGTGTATGTTTTTGTGGTGGATTTTTTTTTTCAACAAGACCAAAAATGGGATATAAGACAGTTAAATCCAAATACCGAACAAATACCAAGTCAAATTATTTTTAATAGTAGAGGATTTTGCTTTTCTTTTAAAGGAGGAAAAAATATCAATCTTGTTTATTTTGATAAAGACAGTTGTAGCAATTTCCTGTGTTGAATATATCATTATTATAAATATTACTCACAGTTTTCCTATTTTCACATTTTCTTCATAGGCCCAGCTTATTCAGAAGGGAAAACAGCTGCAGAATATTAAAAAAAATGTAATATTATTTATATAAAACTTTGATGTAAATAGGGAACAGTGTCCCCTGCTAGAGAATTCTGTGGGATGGCTTACAAATCCCATACAAGAGAGATTACAGTCTTAGATAAATTGTTATTTAAATCGTTTCAAGAAAACCCTGTTCATTTTTGCAGACCATAGGAGATTTTAAGCAGAATAATTTGAATAGGAGTTCTGTTTAGAAATTGATGGCATGCTGTGGCCTTATAGATTTTAGTTGGTTTCACTCCTGTCTGTTTTTATAGAACTTTTTTCCACTGCGATCTCTATGGTGAAGAGCTTCTACTGAAAGAGATTCATAAATGTTGATGGAAATGTAAAGACTGAAATTTAACTTCAAGTTACGTAGATTTTTTTTTAGCAAAACTTTTAGAAAATCCAAATCCTTTATAAATGTCCTTTTTTTTTTCTTTTTTAAATGAAACAATGCACTGGAAATAGTTACTTTTAAAGAATAACTTGCTCCCTCTGTAGGGTCTGACATTCGCGCTGTGCTGCAGTGGGAAAATGATGGCAAATCAAAGTGAAACGGGCTTCACTGTTCTTGTTAGTTTGGCCCAAGAAAATTCAGAAACTAAACAAACAGTATCAACTGTGAAAAATAACTTGGATTTTTATTAATCTGTTTATGCCAACAATCCAGGTTTCTCTTGATGAAGAGAAGTGTTTGGCCATACACCAAATTTTGAGATACTTTTCTAATATCTTTACAGCTTTGACTTGAGGAGATTTTCATGTGTGTATTAAACTTTCAGCGAGGAGCGAATAGAGGCAAAGGCTTTTTTTCAGGTGGTTTTTGCTTTGATCGTGTTGCCGATATTCTTGGTTATAATTTATCATAAAAGTTAATATTTAGTTCTAACGGCACTGATCCAGTTCTCCTCTAGTAGGAAACTGGCTTTTCAGAATGATTAGTGCTTATGACTTTTATGTTTTCTTACATTTTTGTACTTAATCCGTCAGCGCCATCAAGTACTATGACGGTATTTTGACTGCCTGGTGCTGGCGGGAGTTCTGTTTGCAGACTGATCTTGTAAAATGGTCACCAGAGGCACAGGGACATGTGCCACCTCCTTCTTCCACAGCCGCTGGGGCAGCCAGGGCTGCCGGTGCTGCGAGCCAGGTTGCTACACATCTCAGAAGGAAGGAATTCAGCTTTTACCCTGTGCAGTGAAGACTCTGCATCTTGAAGTTGTTAAAATACAGGAGTGGGAAATCGGGCTAATGGGACAAAACTATGTTTAAAGGAAAAAATACTGTTTCTCTGACAGCTGGGTTTTGGTGAAATGAGTGTGGAGAATCCCAGCCTGTTTGCCACGGTGCAGATGTTCACCTCACAGAAAGGCAAGCTCCTGACTGCGTGGGCACTAGGTGGCTCTATGGGAAGAAAGGCCATGGACTATGCCACAACAAAGGCTGAAATCCTTTCATGCCAGGAGTGGTCTCATCCCGTCAGTGACATCTTGTCCCATCAGCCCCTTAGAGGGCAGCTTTGCCACCTGTGGTGTACTTGCTGCTAGGTACTAGACCTTGACATCTTTTATGGTAGACAAGTATTGTAACATGAAGCAGTCCTACCTAATCTGAACACTGTCAGTGTCTTTAGGACTTAATTCTTCAATACTTCATGTCATAATCCTTTCCTTGTGCTTTTCTGAAGTGGATGGACACAGACCACTGGGTGACATTTTTGGGCCAGTTTGCACAAGTGTAAATGACAATACAAAAGGTGAACCAAAACCTTTAGGGTCTTCCAGAATGTTTTAGCTACTATCAAACCGGTCATTATAAAACTCTGAATTAAAACCAGTTGATAACTACAGCAAAGAAGAAAGGAAGTCTGAATAGGCAGTGCTTCCAACCCTCTGCAGAGCAGCTGTAGGAAATCCCTTTGCAGAACAGATGTGGTGCAATTCTGTAAGATACACCTGTAGATCACCTCTTAATGTGACACTTTCATAGTGAATTTGTCTTGAGATTGTGGTAGAGCTAAAAGTGCAGGCAAGTGTAATGTGTTATTTGATTCTGAGGTAAATACAATATGGGAATTACTGATTTATTTTTTTTTTTGTCTCAACTAAGACAAGCTTTCTAATATCTTGCTTCTAAAATCATCAATTTCTATGTGATCAGTCCCTTGAGGACACAAAAATAGGACTGGTAAAGTTGCCTTATGGACTTCAGAGTTGTCCTTTCAGCTGACTGAAAGTTAATTATTGATTTCTCTTTCCTCCCTAGAGATCCATATGCCTTTCTTTCTGACTAGAAAGTTAGTGGTCACAGTGCAGGAATTTGAAAGCAATCGTCGTTTGGCAACACAGGATTTCATGGGCAGGATGTCAGGAACGGGTAAGATGGAGGTTGACATGGGGAGAGAGTGAAGTAGGTAAAAGCTTATGTCCACTGTCGTTTTATGTGGGGTGGATGTGGAGCCTCTTATTCTCCATGGCTTTGGCTCCTTAACTCCTAACAATTTGATAGCTAAATGAGTCACAGGCATTAGTGAAAGAGGAATGCTGAGAATAAAAACAAAACAACACCAAAAAACAACCAAAAAAATTTCATTGTTTAGGCACAAACACAAGAAAACCATGTTTAATTGCTGATGTGCTCCCTCTGCTGGTTCTCTAAAACTAACAAATGCTATTCCCAGGAGACCGGGCCACACCCTCTGGGACACTGCCTGACAAAAATTGTGCCTAAATGAATGGCTTTGAGTTCTCTTGCAATTAGCAGTATTAACAGCAAAAGTTAAAGTGTGTTAAAACCTTGTATACCAGGCATGACTGCAGATTCATCTTGAAATGTTCAGTTCTGTAATTCAGCCTTTTTTGTCTCCAGTCATATTCGATAGGCGTTCCTTTTTCTATAATTTCCCAAAGTTTGTATTTTCCATTATGCTGTGGCTGCTTCTAGGATTTTTCCCATCTGAAGGAAGTTTTATCAAATATTCTCATTGATGCTTTTAGTTTCAATTTTAATGCATGGGGTAGCTGAAGAAGCCCTAATGTAGCTTAGGCTTTGGCAGCTTCCAATTCTTTCTGTCACTGTCAGTTAAATCTGCTTGTCAGCTTTATACTGTTGTGCCCACTTCATCCTGTCCTTTGGCTTGAATACCGGCTGTTTTTTCAGGATACTCTTGAACATCCTTCCTCGTTGTGATGAATCTGTATTTCTTTTCCAAACATAGACTGAATTGTTTAATATGTTCCCTACACAGCATATTTCCCCAGTAGATAAGTTTTTTAAATCCAGCATTTTGCACTTTCATACTATGAAAATACATCAAGTCCTGGATAAGATTGAGTGTGGGAGAGAACAAAAACTGAAGAAAGCTGTATTAATTTCCATAGAATAGTTGGAATGTGGAAAATTTCTGACATAGTAATTATATAATAAAAGATTGTCCTATGTTGCCTGTATTTTCCACCTATGTGGACTGTCATGATAAAGAACCTCTTCTTCCAGCTGTTGACACATCAGTGGGTGTGCAGGCTGTTGTAGGACTGGGCTCAAGTTTTCCGTGTAGCGTAGTGAAAAGTTTCCTTTCTGCAAGTCTCATGTTTCATATCTAGGTGACTGCTTATTAAATCTTTACCCAGTAGGGACAATAAACTAAACAGCTTGGTGGGTAGCTAATTGTCTGGAGGGACTCAAGCCACATATAAATCTCCTTTGTACTCAGCGCATTGACTCTGGCCTCATCGCTCACTCCAGTATTCCTTCATTTTGAGTCAGCTGGAATATAATACAAATAAGAGAATTCCTGACTCTTCTTTCTCAAAGTCTCAGAAGAGAGTGGTGCTTCTTTATTTCCCTTTCATAGGCCCTGCAGTTTAGGAGCCCATCCTCCTGAAACAGTGCAGGGTACTGGCCCCCATGTGGGCAGTCACAGCACAGACAGCACCGAGACCTCATCACCCTCCTCTCACCAGGTCCCTGGATGTGAGGAATTGTGGCAGGGGCTGGCATCTCTATGATAGCTTGCCATCCTGCTGTACCTGCTTTGTGGATAAATAGAGAATACAGTGCCTGGGGCAACCAATCTGGCACCTTTTGCTAGTGCTAAACTAATACAAGTGATTAGAAGCGACGTGAGTTCCCAGCGAAGGCCCAGCCTGTCCTGGCTCATGGGTGAACTGTTTGAAGTCCAAGCCGTGTTTTGTAATTTACAGCATTTCATAAAAATGCTGCTTTTATTTTCCTATCCAAACGACAGCCAAGCTTTGAAAGCTTCAAAGCTTGCTCCAATTGGATAGAAAAAGTGTTTTTAAGATGGCGACATTTCCTAAATGAGCTGGGTCCTTCTGAACTATACTAACTTCAAATCATTTACTCACTAAGTCAGTCAGGCTTGTCCTGAAAGAATTCACTGCTGTAAAAGCAGCTGCTCCTGAATGAGATTAAAAGCCACTTTTGCTTTTGCAGGACAGTTAGCTATGCAGAACTTTGTGCTGGACAAGAGAAGGCTCAGTTATTTTTCCCTGGTGCTGGGCATTTCTGTATTCTGGAAATAACTTGCTTTTTCCTCTAATCTCCAAGTCCCTTTTTGTGTGGGACTGGATCCCATTTCAACTCTTTCTTAATACTCTTGTAGACAATTTTTTTTTCAACTTGTGTACAGGGATCTTAAATATTTTTGTCAGCACAAAGTCGTGGCACAGTATTAGAAGTTGTAATGAAATTGCATTGCAGTCTCTACTGTATGCCAGGTACTGGTAAGGATAACCTGCTCATTAGGGAAGCAGGATTTGTAGTCTGTTTCTAGTTTTCTGTTACTTTCAACAAGTCACTTTAATTCTCAGTGTCTTGGTTACTTGTCTTAGAGACAGGGATAATGTTGTTTATCAGTTTCTGAGAGCAGTTAGGAGAATGTTAGTTATAGCTATACTAGCGAGTTTTATCCTTCCCTCTTGAGCTCATGCCTTGTTAGCAACCTGAAGTGCATTGCAACCTCCTTCTTTACCCTAATAGTTTTGTTTGAGCTTCCTCATGAAGTTTTTGATTATTCGTGGTCTTTCTGTGGCTGGTCAGACTAGAACTGACACCTGAAGTTTTGGAGGTTTGGATTTTTTTTTCTTTCATTTTGGTTTTGAAAAAGTTTTTACTACATGGAGGTTAAGAGCTAGCTTTACCTAGGTAGTTTGTATGACAGTAACTGTTCTGCCCTGATCGTGCAGGCTGTATTATGTTGGATCTCAGGTGAATTTTGCATATGTTTTGAGCCATGTACTTTCACAGCATTTAGCCCTAGGCTGTCTTGACCAGACTGCTATGGATAGGTGAGCTAGCTCAGTTAAAGCTGTCTCTATCATGGAATGAGAGCCCTCTTGTCTAGATCGCATCCATATCCAGCCCTGTGATAATTCATTCTGCTAGCAAAATTAATGTAATTTGCATTCCACATCTTTTGTGGGTGAAGCAAGTTGAAAACAAAAAAGTGAGCTAAAGTGAACTTTTCTGGAGTTTCCTGGTGAAGTCTGGTTGTGCAGGAACACAGTTTAGTAGACTGTAGGCTATTTTAAAGAGTTATTAAAATCTGGAGTAGTGTTACTATGGAACATTGGCTTCAGTGTGGTAGAAGGATACAAATGGAGCATTTAGGAGAGAAGTGTTTGAAAAATGTGAGCAGCTAGAAGACATAAAAGCTGAGACGCAGGCAGGGGGCAGAGCTGTTCAAAGAAAATGAGGACAAAAAGTCTGAACTTCATGCAAAAAGAGGGGCTAACTTGGGCCCACTGACAAGAGAAGGAGAGAATTTTAGCAGCAGGATTCTGTATGAGTAGGACCAGAGTGAGGTGGGACGAGGCCACAGCCCTTCCCTTTTTCCTCATGAGCAGTGAGCTGGAATAATCATCATATAATAATCATCTTCAGAGAACTATGCTCCTGGGATAAGAAGTTCCATGTGAAATTTTTGAATGTCTGTGTCTCTACTAAAATGTTTATGGGTCAAATTTTGCCCTGTGTTACATTTCTATAAAAGTGGACCAATTCCATGAAATATATTAAAAACAACACTGAAGCAAGAGCTGAATTTAGGTTTGTATTTCTAGCCTACTGGCTGCAGCTGGCACATGTCTGAAGCAGTAAAGATGATGCATGGTACTCCACAAGTGATTTGTGACCAGGAGACAGTTTTCTTTAGGATAGTACTGCTGAATTTGACCTCATTTTTGCTGTGTTAGATACTGTCTCCCTTGTGGCAGCATACATAGGTGTATTAATAAGATTCTTACCAGATCTTTCCTTGAAATCTCAGCTCATGGAACTGATGAAAAGGCTTGCTTTTACGAGGTGTTGGTGATTATTCTCCTAATGCCCAGGCTTTGCCTGCCAAGAATTTAACATCCAAAAAGATGCTTTTTTTTTCTCATCTGCAAAGGTTTAATCCTGAGACCTTGTGTGATTTCTTTTGTTGTTGTTGTTTTGCTTTGTTTTTATTAACCAAAAAAGAGAGGTGCCAGTTCTGTCTTTCCCAGGCTATATTAGATGAAGGACTGACAGATGTACTTCAAAACAGAAAACAGTTATCAGCAGAAGGGAGTACTCACAAAAGGTTCCAGGACAGTTTAGCCATAGATAGCTGCTGATATGAATAAATAGCACTCTGCATTTCTGAAGAAACTTATTCCAATATCTTACAGTGTTTAATGAAAGTAGTTAATTTAGTTTTGCTTAATTCCCGTAGCTGAGTCAACATTATTAATTCCATTTTTTTAATCAGAAACAATTGAGGCACAGAGAGAAAAAGGAAGCGAGGCCTTTCTTTTTTCCTTCCTCAGTGTATTGTACATGCAAATGGCAGTTGGAAAAGTAGAGACCGTGTTCCATGGACAAAGGAAGCTCAGAAGATTCTTGGCTATATTAAAGACTGTTAGGCTTTTTTTTTTTTACACCATTGTGGTATTGTAACACGGGCAACTTCTTTGCCATTAAAGTCTTAGTTTTACTTTCAGAATGAGATACAAAGACCCTACAGTAACTGGAAATTGATGCCAAATGCATTTAACATACCAACATCTCAACAAAATCTTTAGTAGCAGAATTTTTTTAAATCTTTTTGGTGTTTTGTTTGCTGATTATTTATAATTACTCTCTTAATTCAGTTAATGTAACTTCATGTTTTTCATTTTCCCCCAGTTGGATTTCTCTCAGCTGGGTATATCCCAATGAGTTCCAGTGTTAGCTTTGTCCAAGAAATAGATGTTTGAAAACTGGGCCAGTCTGTCACCTCTTTTTGTACAGTAATAATCATAGAGGAAAGATATACCTGGCTGAGATACATAGTGGTGTTGCTTGATTCATTAAAGAGTCATCAAGAGAAGACTGGAGCTCCCTACAACGTAAAAATACAAATGTACCTTCAAAGAATTACATTGTTCTGAACTTCTTGTATGTGTGTCTGCTGTATGTGCAATGGCTATTAACCTCTAAGAACTGCAATATGTAAAAAAGAAAATAGCCCCTAAGGGTTCTGTGTACACAGGTATTTAAAGAGGATTATTACTTCTCTGTTTAAACTTGTCAGTGGAGACAAAGCATATGCAAGTAATGATGGGAGCTTGCAAGTACTGGATCTGGGCAGAACACAGGTGTATTGCTGCTGAGGCATCTCTCAGAGAATGAAAAGTAGGAGGAATTGAGTTGCTTAGACATTCAACCTGAAAACTGTGCAATGAATAGCTGCATTTAACTTTTTTGTTACTTGAGAATGAGGTTCTCAAGATCCTGAGATCTCAGTTCTTGAAAACTTGCAAACAAGTTTTGGTTTGTACAGCTTTCTAATATTTTTTCACTTCCCAAGAGCCAATTTGAATGTCTGTTGATGTTTAGAAGACCAGATTGGAAGGACAGCAACAGAAAGTTTTATTAGCCAGCACGATTAATACTTTCTTCTTTGAGAGCCAAATTCATCTGGTGTAGTATGTTTACAAAAGAAAAGGCTGGAATGCATGATAAGGTTTTCCTTTATCAGAGACATATGGACTCGCCATCACTGGATATATTTGTGAGACACTATAACAAGGAATACTCCTCAGGCACATCTCACATTTCAAGGGTTGAAGGGCAAACTGGATGAATGTCCCTCCTAAAAACTGGATGAACCAGGTTTTTCGTATGCAATTTCCAATTTCAACAATCCTCAAGAAGCTTATAAAAGCCAGGATGGAGTCAGCAAAACCTTGTCTTATTAACCTCCAAAAGGACACAAAGGGGTTTGGACCTTGAGGCTGGTCTGGATGCCAAGTGCACCTCTTAAGTACTCTCATACTGTCTCAGCCTGCTCTAACTTTTGGCAGACACAACACAGGAAGATTCACAAAGTAGATGAATACAGTAGATGAGGGACCAGGTTTACTGGGACAACTCCCAATAAGTCAAGCTGCTTTGTAGAGGAAAAGGCAGTAAATGTCTTTCCCTCCTCTACACTCTCTAAGCAGAGCTTTTTCCCCTGTTCCCCTCTCACATATACATGACCTGTTTTGGAGATTGAATGGTCTCTGGGATTCATTTGTCTCTGCTGATAAGCACTGGTCCTTTGAGAGATCCTCAAGCCAATTATATTTGAGTCCTCTTACTGTTTAGGACACTTGTGTCCACTTTATATGCAAAATTCAAACACAGGCAAGTCTACAGAGGTTCCCTGTTGCATAGTTGCCTCTACATGCTGTTGCAGTAATAAAAACTGGCAACTTTTTTCTGTTATTAAGCATCTTTACTCTTATGCATTTAATTAAGTCAGTTTTTGAGTTTGTTTTTTAACTTACTGGGGTACAACTTTTACTATTCAAAACTTAAAAGCAGTGCTTTATAGTACACACCATTTTTCTTTCGGAGTGCCATGAACCATTATGTATCTGTATGGGTTCTGGGGAAAGATGGATTAAAGAGTCAACAACTATGTAGACATTAAGTAGCTAATCTATTGGATATTTACTTCTTAACCGTTTCATTGAATTCACTTCTTTGTGTGGCCTTTTCTTGGGTTTTGATGGGAATCACTGATGTATTTAGAGAGAAATTCTCCTAAGTTTCCAATGTGCCTAGAGATCAGTGAGGTGGGTATACAGCAGAGTGTTTGGAATCTGGAAA
>WEIV01005807.1:15680-36083 GCA_013390005.1 Calyptomena viridis | reverse complement strand
AAGTTGCTTGACTGAATTCATGGTAGTTCTCTCAGCAGCTGGGTTTGTATGGGAGTGGGTCCTTCTGGATAAGCAGAATTAGTGAAAGGTCATGAGTGAGATGAATACAAATCAAGGATCCTCAGTACAATCTTCAGACATGGAATTTGTTTGTTTTTAAATTCAGGTACTATTTATAATGATCTTAGATAGGGCATGTATAAGAACAGTTGTGACAAATGTAAATAAAAGGAGTTTTGGGTCTGCTGTAGACCTTTTTACTAAAGGTCTGAAGGTGAACACTGACTTCACCTCTCTGCTCTTCTGTTCCTTAGCAGTAAAATGAAGTGATGGGAGAAACTTCTGCATGCCTTGAAGCTTCATGAGCATTCTGTGAAGTGCTCCAAAATCTTTAGGTAAAAAAGGCTGGGGATAACACAGTGATTTTTGCCACATTTACTTTCTCTTGGTCAGAGAGAAGTGACCAGGAAATGCAAACACTTGTGACACCATGAGAAATTAAGATATGTTCATTTCAAAGATTTTCTGAATAAGGAAGTCTTTCATGCTATCTGGAAATTCCTCCAGAAAACCATCTTCCTTAGCTATAATCGTTTCCCTCCATATAGTGCTTTGCCTGATCATGTCATCAGTGGAAGAAGACAGAAATGAAACAAAGGGTAATTGTGCTGAAAGTTAATTTTTGATACTTCTAAACCTTGTATCCTACTGATGTCAGTGTAAGTTTTAATTCCAGTTGAAGGTTGCAACTCTTCCTGAGAGTTGCAGGAAGATGAGCAGAGATGGGTATGTGGGTAGAGATGAAAATAACCAGCAAGTGTCCACCTGCAAAGGGCCCTGTTGAAGGGATGATCCCCCAGGGAAGGAGAAACATGGCTTTGGCATGATGAGTGATGCTGATATGTTGTTTATATCTTAACCCCTGGCAGAGAGAAGGGTTCATGAGGATGAGATTTAGAAGTAGGATAGAGATGAATCTAAATTAGATGGAAACACAGGGTGAAAAAGAAGAGGAAGGTGCAGTTTCATAGCAATGCCTTGATTCTTGTGTTTGTTTTGGAGTTTGTGGTGGAACTGTCACCAGCAGCACTGCTGCATATAGTGTGCTCAGTGTAAATAGAATTCATAAATACTTTTGCAAAGAGTCAGGGGTTTGCTTGTGAAGTCAGTCTTATGGTGACTCTTGCCTCTGCCATTTCTTTGCTTACCTTGTCGATGGGCTAAAGTTAATATTGCTTAGCCAAAATTCACATATATGAGTATGCTTTCATCTCTTTCTCTGTTGCTTTGTTTATCTGTCTCTGTCTATCTCTCTGTGTGCCTGCTGCTTGTCTGCCTGCCAGTTTTTTCTTTGTCTCTATCACTTCATCATTGAACCCATCTGTGTAGAAAATGGGATATTTGGCTGTCTTGTATTTTTTTTATTATTTTTTTTTTAATTATTTGTGTCATTTTGTTCCCTCAGATTTAGGAGGATAAAACTCGCACTCCTGGGGGTGCCAGGCATTTTAGATCTAGCATTTAGGAGGAGCCGTGATGCTTTTTGCGTCTGTTTGTCTGTCCATCTGTCTGCTGGTCTATAATAAGCTGTGCAGCGAGACAGCAGCTTACTATCTGTGTGTGTGAAATTAGCTAATTGGTGTTAGCAGCAATATTTTCACATGTTTTATAAGCAAAGTGCAGCAAGGTATATAAATGTAGATATGATCCAGAGACACACACACATACACACACACGCGCACGCAAGCCTGTCGCTGCTCATGCATAGACGCTCAGAAGTAATTAATGTTAATAAGATTTTAATGTGCTTGTGAGATCATAATGAGGAGAAATGAATGCTCTGATTAGAAAAAGGTAACTGTGTGTGTGTTTTGGCTTAGAACAAGATTTCCCCTCTTTTTTATAAATCACAATTTCAGAACTTGTTTGTGATTGCATCAATCGGTTTTTATTTTCAAATTAGAGGTCTGTTTAGCCATTTGAATGATTAGCCAAATAAATGGGTAGAACCCTGATCATAAGGAATCGTGCAGATTTTTTTTTCCTCTTAGAAAGCGAAGCTACTATATGACAGGGCTGGGCATCCTCATCCCTCTGTCATTACATTTTTTTGATGCTGCTTTTAAAGCCTCATCAGCAACTGCTCTCAGAGACAGTGCTCATTTTTTACAAATAGAGATGTTTATCTATAGGTGTCTGCAATGCATAATCAACCACTGAAACTGTTGCGCCAAGGCATATTCCTGTTCATCAGTATTGATGAATCCTCAGTGTCTAGGTGATCACAAGATACCTTGATAATATTTTGAAATAATTAGTTTAGGAGAGCAGAACTGTATATACGTATTTTTGCTTTTCATCAGTTGGTTTCCAAATAAGAGGAATGGGAAAGTGTTTGCAGAAAATATTTTACAAGCTAAGATGTTTTTTCATTCTTGATGCTGTGTAGTCACCAGACCCCAGGCTGGCTAAAATCCAGCTGGACACTAGGGGTCCTTCTCTCCAGCAAATCAATGAAAATATTGTCCAGAGGGCCTTTCTGCCATTTGCATACTTATTTTTGTTATTATTTTGAGTAATGAAAGTGATCAAAATATTAAAAAGTTCTTGCTTGATAATGCTACACAAATCCCTTTGGCATTGGGATTTTTTTTTTTAATTGACACTGAGAGGTTAAATACTTAGTTTTAAAAACATCTAGAATTGAAAATAAAAATTTAAAACATCCATGCTCCAATGCATTCCATGTTGCATACTACCCACTTTTTTCTGGTGGTGCCTGGCTTGAGTTGTGTTTTAAAGTGTTAGATCTATGAGATCTATGGAATATTGAATCCATGGAATATTGTTAATTTCCAGAAAGTGCTGAGGTGCCACAGCAGTGGTTGTGATGGGAAACATTAGAGCATGGTGATAAGATTGCAATTTCCAAATTGTGCTGAACAAAAACCAGTGTCAGTAGATACAGCTTTGAAACGATTTGAAGTCTATAAAGATGATGATGTGACAGTTCGTTTATAATGAATGAATTTATTTTGGGGAAAGGAAACGTCAGGCGTTATGTATATTTGTTTATTCCTCTAAACACTCTTTTCAGCTAGCTGCTGTACAGTGGGGCCTCTAACACTTGTTTATCATTCTGATAGCTGTCAATGAACTTAATTTTACGAGGTATTTTGGGATGTTGTCTGCACAAGTCTGCATAAGGGTGTCTGTGTGGGTGCAGTCAACACATCACTGAAACTTGGACATCCGTGCAGTAGGGCCAAAACAAAGTATTGCCCAACTACTGCCAGTGTCCAGGTAAGTTTTAGTGACCCTGGATGGAAGAAGGACATCTTTACTTTTCCTAAGTGCTTATGGTTTGAGAAGTGCTTTACGTTTTGACTTAAATAAAATGGTTGTCTGACCTGTTGCAGTAAGGAAATGACTAATTTGCTTTAAAAATAATTGATCCTTTCTATAGGTAATTTTATTAGAATATTTTGAGACATTTCAGTCCCAGTTTAGGATTAGTATTGAATTGAATTAGTATTGAATTAATAGGACAAGATTCATTTCCAGAGAGTGCCAAGGTACCACAACAGTGATTCCAATGAGAAACAGTAGAGCGTGGTGATATGATTGCCATTTCCAAATCGTGAGCAACAAAACCAGTGTCAGTAGATTATGGCTCCAACATGATTTGAAGCCTCTAAAGAAGATGATGTGACAGTTCAAATTCCACTATGGGATTAGTATCCATTTTTTTCATTGCCTGTTTCTGGTTGTTTCCTTTATGTTAACGTGCCAGTTCCCAAGACTAGCTTCCACAATGTTGAAGAGTGAGAGTAGGAGCAAGAGTGAGAGTAGGAGCAAGGTAATGATAAACTCCAGATCCACTGAATTTTCACCTTGGAGCAGGAAACAGCTAAGCAATGCAAGGAATTTCCCTTTAGTTTTTTTTTTTCTGTGTTTTAGAAGGAAAATGTTGAAAAAAACACTCAGTTTGATGTTCCATACATTGGAGATGAAGTAGCTCCCTTCAGCTTCTTTCAGCTGGAAACTCTGTAAGGCTTGGGGAACTCGGGAAGAGCTGAGGCAAATTGGCTAAGTGTGTGAAGTTAGTATGCAAAAATGAGTTGTGCCGAGTCCGTGGGGGACTGCTTTAATTCAGAAGTAAATTAGTCTTAGACCAATGTAGCTTAACTGAATAAGGAGCTACAGGGAGCTTTGCTGTTGAATTAGAGCATCTACTCACAGCTTCAAGACAATTAAATGTGTGCATATTGGTGTCAAACCTTTAGTTGTTTTGCCTTAACATTCTCAATGTCCCCATGCAGACTTGGCTTAAGAGATAGATAAAATGTCCCATGCAATTAATTCTGTGCTGGGGATCCAAAACAAATTTCGATAGTTTTTTTCCTTTGAGGGAAATACCATAACACCAACTATTGCACTGTTCTTGACAGAGTAGTACTGATTGCTCTTCCTCTCCTTGGACACTCATGTTTTCCTGTGCAGTTGTTGAGGTGCCACAGATAATGAAAATGGTTTTCTGTTGCAGTCAGTACATACATAAATTCCAATATAAAGCATAACAAAGGTAGAGATACAGTGTATTTGCAATGAATTCTAGAATTATTACAAGAAAAGCAAGTGTATTCACAAACTCTACTTCTTCTTAACTTACATTTGTCTACTCTGGTGTAGTTCAATGATAAGAAGGAGAATTTTGGGGTAGGTTTGTTTGCTTATGATGGCAGAGCAGAATATAATGGGAACACAGTAATGATAAACAACCTTGAGAGAAACTCATTTCTCTTAAAGAAGCTTATGCACAGGGTGAAAATAGGAGCTCATAATTGTATGTTGAGATTGTGCTCTGAAGAGTGTTTTAGAGTACATTTGCCATCCTTACCTGTATTGCACCTGTTTAATTTTATTTTGTTCCTAAGTACACATAAAAGGTTAAAATGCTGTTAATTCATAAATGTCATAATTAGTGAATAATTGTGAGTTAGTTGATAAAAATCTCAATGCTAAACAAGATTGGATTTGCACAGTGGAAACCCTCTGCATAAGATTGTATTTTTAAAGTATCTGTGGGTTCCAGCTCAATCAGGCCAGGAGAGAAAGTAAGTGATCAACTTGAAAGCATCATTGGAGACAGTCCCCTGCTAGTGTCAAAGCAGGGTGTTTGTTCAAGTGTGCTAACTGCTCTCAGGCTTTTTCGTATGATCTGGAGACAGAAAACATACATCCTAAAACTGTCAAGACTTAAGCTTTGACCTGATTATCTCATCTTACTTGCCCAATTCTGTATTTATGTTTTTAAATAAGTAGCTGCTTTTTTTTCCAAAGTGCTTAATGCCCAGAAGCACCTGCTGAAGCTGCTAGATGAAGAGAACTTCTTGTAGTATTATACACATTTAGAAGCGCAATTTGAGATAATATTTGGCCAGAAGGCTCTTAAATCTAGTGAACTTGGAAATTCCAGATAAATGGTGTGACATTTCTGCCAAAAAATGTTGTTTCAAAGACTTGTATAATTGCAGTGTGTTAGTTACATTTACATGAAAGTAAAAAATATGGATATCTGTAGGAAGACAGGAACTGTTGAAGAAATCAAGTTGTTCACATACTTTGGTCGTCTCAGCTTCTGAAAGGACACTTTTGAGGTAGGTAAGGAAAGCCTTCTCATGAACAAGTATGGAAAAAAACTTGTTATGGAGGAAGTTCTTGCCTTGCTCTGTCATGGGATAATTGGCCAAGTCTTTGAATAATGTAGGTTTTCTACTAAGTCTGAGTTCTGTTTGAATTAGTAGTGAATATTCATAGTAGATATATGAAAGGAATTTGTTTGTTTATTTTTAATAAGCTCTTGGTCTCACTGTTACTTTGCAGTAGATATTATCCAGTCTATTGTCCGGTCTACAGGTTGATTCATACATGAAAGGAAATGAAAGGAAATTTTTCTAAAGTTTTATATGTGAACATTGGGAAAGTTGTTTAGATATTTGAGGTTTCGAGTAATGTAGAAGGAGACAGCACTGAGCAACTAGACAGAGTCAGAAACATGAATCACTATGGCATGGATTTGCTTCCTGGGGTCTCAGTCTTACTATCTTGTGGACATGTGTGTCTTGTCATTAGCAGAATTCCAGTGGCTTCAGGGTTAGCTGCAGTCATCACAAAAGTATACAAAATAGTTTATATATGTGCTAACTCCTACACTTATGTCTGTGTTTACTAGTAGTGCATTTGGAAAGAGTTTGAATGTATAAAAACAGTTTGAATAATGAGTCTGGCTAGCAGTTCAATTTCTTCAAAAAATGTTAAAATTTAATCTTGTTCTCCAAACTGTCCTGCCACTGGCATTAGTAGGACTAGGCCTTTTTACCTATGCCTGCATTAGTTATTCAAGAAGAATTGCAAACTTCTCGTGTTTCCTGAGGCAATAGATGGTATGTATTTACCCATCTTTGAGATATGATTGTTATTTTATAACTCCCTGTCAAGCAGGTGGTCTTTAAATGATGAGAAGAGCCTTTGCATTCTTTTATATGACGGCCTTTCAGATCTGCAGGGCACTGTGAGGTTTGGGATGTGCTCATTCCATCAATCTCTACATTATACTTCTCAGCCATGCTGTTTGCAATTCACATGTTGGCAAATGCAGCACAGCAGCATCTCTTCTGCTGTGGGTCTCTGTATTCTAGATGCATAGACCACCCTGCTGGCCAGCTGTGTCTTCTGTGTGTGATCCTGGGAATCAGATAGAGACCATGGTGCTTAGCAGTATTGGAGGGTTTTATGCCTCCAAGTGAAGTTCTGAGCTCAGGGAGATCTGCCAGCAGGCATTTTGTTTGGAGTGACAGCCCAGGTAACACGAACTGCTGTGTGAAGTCTTATGCATTGGGCCAGCTGAGGTGCTTGTCTTCTAGGCAGTCAAAAAGCTATGCAATCTGACTGGGGAAATAATTTCTCTGCAGTCTTCTTTTATGATACATGCTACAGACTGAACCAATCCATTGAGGTACTTGAGCCACTCAGACAGCTAGAAACTCCCAGCCTTGCCTGGGTGGAGATTCTTATCTAACCACATGATAAACATGCTTCCTCAGGTATTTGCCCCAACATCTGAAAAGTGCTTAAGGCAAATAGCCTGGCAGGTGGTAACTTGTTTGTGTTGGTGGTGGTAACCCAGGCTGCTCCACCCTGCAGCATCTGCTGCCAAAACACTGCCCGTGTCAGGATCTGCACTTTCTCTTCAAGACTGGGGAGGACACCCAAGGTAGCATGAGGCAGGGATCACGGGGAGGTGAACAGGGAGTGGAACAAGATTAGGGAATGGAGCTGAACCCTACTTTTGTGGAGGTGAGGAATGCAGGGAGGGAATGAAGCAGGGACCAGTGTCATGGGATTGGCCATGGCAGGAGGGTGTGGACAGTGATTTGTGTAAATAGGTGGTTTAAGTAGAATCTGCATTAGAAGGATGGGAAGATTTTGACCTGGAGAGGTCTGTTTTGAAGGGAAAGAAGGAACAGTGCAGACATGTCTCCACATGTGCACACTTGGCGTTCATCACAAAACTGGGAGATGTCATTGCCTATGTGTTGGTAGCATAAGAAACTTCATTGGTTTTGGAAAAGTTTGTAGACATTGCAAATGAATGCAGTTGAGGCCCACTTATTAGACTTTCTGCTTTCTTAATACAGTAGTCCAGTCTTGATGAATGTGTTTTTAACAAATTCATCAGTTTTTTGTTAAAAAAACAAAATACTGTGCCGTGGTGCAATTGATTTCCAGCACTCTACCTCTGCTGCTGCTGCTTTCAAGGTGTTTCATAACTTCTATTAATTTTTCTTTCCCTGATAGTGAGCAGATCACAAGATTTTTTTAGATTTCCTGCTGCCACTTTGCTGTGAGTTGTTGCTGAGGTCAGGCTAGTTGAAAGGTCAGGCACATACTGGGTTCTATTCTAAAGACTTTGTTAGCCTCTAACGTACTTTTTTTGATGAATATTCTTCATCTGCTTCACGTCTTGTTGAAAAGCATGACCCATAGTTTGTCTGTTTACATCCTGAAACTTCCCTGAGTGTAGAAGAGCTGAAAGACTACATCCTGTGCCCTTGGAGATACATGTCTGTTTTTACAAACCCCCAAAAGATGATTGACTCCTTGTTTGTCAAATATTGCTACCTTACATCAGGCTTATGATTTACATTAATTCTAGATCCTGTTCTGAAAACTGCTGCTTGCTCAGTTATCACCATCTTGTATTCGTGTCATTAATAATTT
The DNA here is from genome assembly GCA_013390005.1 of Calyptomena viridis. Classification (NCBI taxonomy): domain Eukaryota; kingdom Metazoa; phylum Chordata; class Aves; order Passeriformes; family Eurylaimidae; genus Calyptomena; species Calyptomena viridis. The sequence continues at coordinate 27,800 of WEIV01005807.1, read as the reverse complement.
TTGCCCAGGTATGTTACCTGTAGTCCTGTTGAATCTCATCCAGTACCTCTAGATGATTTCTTTTATTTGCCAAGGTAATTTTGAATTTTATTCAGTCACTCAGTGCCCTGCTAGGTTCAATAAACATGTTTTGTCTTCCACCACCTAGGTTATTAACAAAAAAATCAAATTGAACAAAACTCAGGGCAGAAACCCAGTTGATGCATTCTTGTATTTTGATAATTACTATGTGGATTCCCTTATCAAAAATAGTTTTGCATTTGTGTGATACCATGGATAGGCTTGTTTTGTTCCTAGCTCATGTATAAGAGTATTATATAAGATGTCAAAGGCCAAAATAAAGTCAAGGCACATGACATTTGCTTTCTACAATGTTTCTGTTCCGGTTGAGAAGGAAATTAGGCTGTTTTGGCATGTTTTGTTCTTAAATCAATGTTGAGTGCTACTCGTGTTTTATACTTAGGTGCTTAAAAGCTAGTTTGATTCATTGTTCAATAGTTTTTTTGGAAATTAAGCTTAAATTGTGTGGTCTGGAATTCTCCCCTTCTTTATTTTTTTTCTCTTTTCATGGTGGGTCCTAGATTTATTCTTTGAGTCTTTTGTTGCCCTCTGCAAAGTATCAAAGTCTGTTTCAGACAGTTCTTTAAGGAGACCAGGATGAATTAATATACAAATTACTTGAAAAATATTTTACTTAGCGAAGTACTCTCCAATTTGTTTGCCATTTCTTCTGGAATAAGACCTCTTCATGAGTATTAAGTGAATTATCCGTGTCTCTCTGCTTGAAATTTTGAATGAATGGTCGTACAAAAAAGGTGTTGAGCACTTCAGCCTACTCACATCATCTGTCAGTTGAACTACCTCTACATTGATTAGCAGAGCCACATTTCTGCTAATCTGCCTGACTGTGTTAATAGAATGGTTTCTTGCTATCCTTGACATTCCTTGTTAATTTTGTGCCATGTGCTTTGTACCATTATGATTTCGTCTTCACGTGTTTGTTTAATTTTTATACTTACATATTCTTACATATCCTTCCATTTTCTTCAGGATTTTTTCTGTCTTGGTAGCAGTAGAGAGCTCACACTTTAGTGATGTTACAACTCATAAAACTATTCTGTTTCTTTCCTCTTTATTGAGATAGCTTTTGCTTTTATTATTTAAATTGTTTGGAAGAACAGTTAATACTTCTTTAACCTCTTTTTCTCTGTAGAATCTCAGGAATTTTACCTACTAGTTCTTCAAGATCATTGAAATCTACCTTCTAGAACTCCATTGGTTTTACTTTGCTTTTATCCCTCTTTCTTTTCCAAAGAATTGTGAACTTCCTTACTCTGTTTTGCACTCTCACCTACTCAGTCTGTTCATCCACACAGACTAGAGCCCGGTCTAAAAATAATGTCCCTTTGGTCTTTTCTTTAGTTTTGAATTTAAAATTAAAAAAGTCCCATGTGCATTCCATGACAATGCTGGAAAGCTGTGCTCTGCTGTGCTCTTTTCTCCTGGAATATGCACAATTAATCCCCATCTTCACCAACATTTTCGTGCAAATGATTTGGCTTACTTCACAAATTGTTTTCAAAAGCCACCCTCATCTGATTTAGTAGTTTGTGGTATTTTCCCATCATGGCAGAACTAGTTTCTTTTGCCTTTAATGCTCTGTACCTTCTGGGCCTCAGAGCATGATTTGGGCAGTCTGTTTTGCAAGGCAGGACTCTTTTCCTGTTTTTTTTGCTCTTCCATATACCTTTCACAAAGGTTATATTTAAATGTAAAATGTAAATTTAAAATCTTTAATAATATTTAAAGTATTGATAACATTAATTATAATTATATATTAATATATATTAATTATGTTATATTATTAATAATATAATAATATGAAATAATATGTATTTAAATGTAAAAGGTTATATTTAAATGTAAAGGTTATAACCCTTTAAATTTCTATTTCAGTCATGTGAGTTAGCCTATCAGATTTCTGTCATGCTAATTAATTCACTATCTTGATTATGTGTTAAGATTTGTAGTTCATCTTTTTGTTCACCAAACGTCATGTGTTATTTTGTGGACACAGGAGATGCTTATCTGATAGACATTTTATCCTTCTATATTTCTTTGCACCTCTCGTAACTTGTTTTCTCTCTTGTTCACTTCCTTGGAGGTCCCAATAAGTTACTGTTGTTTATACTTAGTAGTTAGATTGTTCACCTACCTGTTTAGTTCTTGTTGAAAAACCTTCCAGTAGGTTAGCAAGGTAGTGCTCAAGCATCCTCCTCCCACTGTGTGAGGTGAATGTCCTCTTGTCCTTAACAGCATTTCCCATAGGCAAAGAAGTAAGATCTCCTTTGTTGTATCCATATGTGATGCATTTATCTCTAGTATTTGTGTCCTTGCCTGATCCCTGCCACTGCTGTTAGGACTATGAGGAACACTGATTCTTTCAGCCTTGCTTCTAGAAAATTGCAGTCACTTTGAGCCTTGATGTCCTTCAAGTGGGGTTTTTTGTAGATTTTGTTTTATTCCCTATGATATCGGTGTTGTACCTTCTTCCCATGTTGCCTCCCTGAATTGGAATGTTCAGGAGAGTACTCTGACCTCACCTAAAAGCCACGCAATTCCATTGTAGTCTGAATTTACTGGGTTAAAAGTGGGTTATAGTATCTATATATTATATTTATTTTCTTGTATGTCTGGCTTCTATTTTATTTTTAACCCCCCTTTCTTCTTTTTAAAAATTACTTCTTCCTCTTAGCTTGCAAGTTCCTTGTGCAAGGGTTTGTGCTCTCTTATGTCAGCTATGTCTTAATAGACTTGCTGTTCTCTCAGTTTTCCTCATACGTAGTTTTCTTTTCTTGGTAGCATTTTTTGGAAGTTTTGCAGATCAGTGCCATTACAACTATATAGTTCCCTATAATTTTCCTCTAAAATTAACCCTTTTTGACCAATTTCTGGCTTAGCTTTGTGTGAGTCTTCTCTATTGAATAACTTCGTCCATGCTCATTTTATTTTAGCCTATTGTGAATAAGATGATGGCTGACTATTTCTTCTCAAACTTTAGTTAGTTAATGGCCACTTCAGAGCATTTGAAGCCTAAATCTAAAGGCAATGACAGATTTCTGTTGTCCTGAACCTGTCCTGTTGCCAGCAAAGTTCAGAGTCTTGTATGGAAGCAAATCTTACATGCAAACAGATATTCAAGAGTCCTTGAGTTAGTACTTGGAAAGTTGGGAGGACATCTGAATGGGAATCTGTAAGATTTCTTCTTTGGTTGGGTTTTTTTGGGAGGGGGTTTATTATTTTTCTGTTTCGGTTTGGTTTTTTGCTTTGTTTTGTTTTTTTGGTTTGGTTTAGATTTTGTTGTTTCGGTTTTTTGGGAGGTTGGTTGGTCTGGTTTTAATACCAAATAACTGGGAAATTCCAGAGAAGATAATATTTAAAGTGCCTGCACAACCTAATTGCTTGTATTAATTCCTTTAGAGACCAGCTGTTGTAAATGATGTTTGGGTACAGGTTACTTAACTTGAGTCATCTTCAAGGAAAATGCAGTCAAGGCAGCTATTTAGTCTCCCTCTGTTATCAGTGAAGAGGAGGAGAAACACCTCTAGAGAGCTATTCATCCTAAATATATTACAGTTTTAGGATGGGATTAATGGCTCTCTGGAGATGATTATGGTGGCTTCAGTTTGATATCTAACTGTTAGGAAGATAATTGTTAGATTATATGCATCTTAGTCCCATGCCTGATCAGATTTATCTGAAGAATATTTCTGTTGTCCAGATATACAATACTACAAGTATTTAAGTTGTATTTATTTTACAATACTGTATATATTTGTATTTATTTTAAAATATTTATTTTTTTAAACTTTGCTTTGTCTCCTTACCTCTTTGATTGTAACTTGCTCCTTAACTCGGTTTTTGGTGAAGAAACTTTTGGGATTCTTTGTTTCTATGTGGCTTCTTTTTATGAGTTATGTCTTTTGAGACTTTGCTTCAGCCATTTGCTTTTCAGTATTGCAGGTAAATACCGTTCCATGTTACCTTCCTCACAGATGACATGAAGACTAATAAAACACAAGTTTGAGTATATTAAACTCTTGTCTCTGAGTTAATATTTTTAGGTGAATATTTGTACTTGCATTTCAGAGCATTTAATGATGCAGCCACTAAAAATAAGTGATCCTGGACAACAGACTAGACATATTTGTTGTTTTTTGAGGAAGAGCTAATGTCATTTTGGTGTTGCACATTTCCCTTTGCATCTCTGTACAGCCGTAAGGTGTCCATGACACTATTATTCTGGCCACTCGGTTGCCAAAAATTTGTCAAGAAATTAGTGGAGAATTCAGAGAAGAGCAACAGAAGTTAAGAGGCTGAAGAGATTGAAATATGAGCAAAGATTACAAGATTTTAATATGTACAGTTTGGACTAAAAGATGACTAAGACATATGATAACAATCTACAAGTATTTGAAGGGTGTAAAATATTAAGACAAAAAAAGGAATTATTTTAAGATGTTCAAAGGGGTAAAACTCAGCAAGGAAAAATTTCAGTGTGAATCATAAAAACTTCCTGAGACTTGCATGTGCTGAAATCATGGATTGTGTTGTGCAAGAAGGTGGTAAAAAGTCTACAGCTGGCACAGCCCAGAGATCACACACATGCGTGCACACAAAAGCTCACTGCTCTGGTCCCATCCATTTCCGAGAAGCTGCCTAGAGCGAGGGGTGCTTCAGCAGTGCTGTGGGACTCTGTACAGCTTGGCTGGACAGACAGCTTCACCTGCGTCCCAGATTCTCCAAAGGCTCCTGCAGAACAAGCTATAGCATGGAGTTCATTCTGGTGGCAGCCAACTGCCTTCAGCTGCTGCTTTTATGGAGAAGCCCCTTTCCATCATATGGCTGTACTTGCACCCATCCGTTTGATAAGCTCAGGCAGAACCAAACTGTCACCGACAGAATATATGCAGAAGACTCGATGTAATGACAAATAGCATTTTGGAATATCCCAGCAAATGATTGATATGACACATTAGGTGTTTGCTTTCTCCTTTTGCCCTCTTCTTTCATCTTTTTAAGTTGGTGCAATCACCATCATAAAAAACTTTTTTCATAGACTTTTTGCCCATAATTTATCAACACATATCTATTCCTTCTGATAAAGGCTGCAGATTTACACTGTACATTTAGTTTAGTTAGGAGATTCTAGTGAATTGTAGTGGACTAATTGAAGTCTAAAAATATTTAACTGTCATGACCACTGTTTAATTGGGATGGTATTTTTGCTTAATAGGGAAGTCTTTACTGTTTACAGCTGGTTTTGCTCGTAATAGATACAGACAGAAGGAGCGAGGACTACAGTTCTTGCTCCCCCCTCTGCCCTCTGTTCCTCATTTTTGTTTTCTTGTGTGTAAAACCATCATGCATGCCAGCTTGGGAAGCTGGCATCCCTCCTGTTAAGACCAAACTTGCTCTCTGTTGCAGTATAAATAGTGCTTGCTTCCAACTTCTGAGCAGTACCCAGTGTTGTGCGTATACAGTATCTCACTGAGAAGCAATAGCTGTATTAAAGGGTTTTCCGTGTATAGAAAGGTTTTGTATTTCTGGTTTTGAATTCACTGGACAACTCTGAGCACACATCTGGGGATAGGCCTTTAAGCTTTTGTGGTATTAGGTTACTGGAATATTTCAGTTCTGGAGTGGCTCAATATAAGAAGGTTCTACTTCACTGGTATGTACAGGAAAAAGCAAACCAAATGCCATTCTTTATAGTACTCCAGATACAAAGCTGGGAGCACACCCAACTTTGGTAATCCTACATTATCTTTAAATTGCTGGAAGCAGAGGGGGAAATTGCACCAGGTCAGCCAGATATGCTTTGAAATGTCATTTCGTTTGCTAGGCTAAGGCTTTTGATTTCATAAGAGCACCTTGTTCTGCTTTGTAAGAGCACCTGACTGGGCAAAATGAGGCACTGTTTGGTCAGACAGAGGCCACAGAGGAAGGCTGTTGGGGGAAGGCTGAAGGGATGGGCCATTTTCAATTACAGAAGAGATGACTTCAGCAAAACCACTACAGTCTTTGCTAACAGCACATGAGATTTTGCTGTGACCTATTTAGTCCTCCTGCTATTGAAAAATGTCTCCAACTTACACGATAGAAAGGAGTTACAGTTTTCCTTAGGCTCACTAGGGCTGTGCACTTCACAGTTGAAAATACTGGACTGTCTGCCCCAGTCATAACTCTTGGGAAGAGCCTTTCCCATCCTTAGCTATCTGGCACATGTGGCCAGCTACAGTCTAAACCCTCAAGAACATCCCTCTGTCTGTTGTTTCATTTTCTGAGTGTGGATGATCCCGTTCTGCACCATCAGCCGTTGTTTAGGTTCAGCCTGGGTGCACCAGAGCAAGTGCTGCCGAGGGGGATGCTGGGTTTTGGGGTTATGCTGTGTTGCTACAGATCATGTCACCTCAGTGGGTAAACAGTCCAAAAATAAAACCAGCAAATGATACAAAAAGGAATCCAGTTATATTTTTATATCTCATTAAGTTTCGCTCCTCCTTCTGGTTTTATTGGCAGAGATATGAGGGGAGTGTATATCTCCATCTGAGAAGAGGTGAAAAGCTTTGCAGTGGCTATCTGGGTGAACACTTGGTTTTTTCCTATGTTGATTAAGTGGGAAGGAGTTTAGGATCTCCCATACCTGTCTCATTTGAAGAAATCTTTATTTTATTGTGTATAGAAAACAGCTGCTGATTTATGGTTTGTTACTAGTAACTTGCCCAGGGGTTCTTTATTTAGTTACTCAGCTTAAAGAGCCGCTGTCCCAAGCTGTCACTTAACAGAGAGGATTGCTTAATATTGCTGTGAGCCAAAAGTATAGGTGGGTGGACTGTCTTTTGAACTCTGAACTTTCCCTGTGTGGTAGTTACAGACAACCCATATCTTTGTTCACGAAGCTTAGCCATGAGTTACAGACAAGCAGGTGTGGAAAAAAGGTGAGATTCCACTCAACATGGGCTTTGGGGTCAAAACATGGTCTGTCCCCAGAGCTCTGCATGACCTTTATTTATGAGTGCAGACTACTGGCTACAAGAACCTGTCCTCTTCAGTCCCCATGGTTCGATGTGAGATTAATAACTAATCAATACTGTTATCTTCTGTTATTTTGGGGTGTCCTTGACTGCTTTGTCCTCCATTCCAGGGGATATGGCTGGGTAAGTTTGTTGGAACCCGACCTGCGTTCTCCATCCAGACACCTAGTGCAGCCCAAGCCAAGAAGGGCAGTAGGAAAGAATACTGCATGCCCTTGGTTTTAGTCCTAGGTACACTGAGCATTTCCTTACCATGTGTTTGTTGTTGTTTTTTCCCTAGCTTTGTGCTGGGGTCCTCTAGCATGCTCAGCACCTGTATGGTTAATGCTTTTTCTGGAAGTGAATTATGTTCTGCCAGGATAGCTCAGGCCCTATCGCGGATATATTTCCACATCACATTTAAGTTCGTGTTCAGATCATGATCCAGTCAGCTTTTGTTGCTTTTACTTGGAATGGAGAACCTTTGTCATAGGTTCAACTGTAGTAAATGTTTTACCTCTGTCTGATTTTCATCTTGAAAAAAGTTGTTTTTCAGACAGTAACTACAGGTTTGATAGAATGGGAGATATCAGTCTTCTCTTTATAACCATAATCCTGTAGTGTAAGAATTGCTTGTCTCATATCCCCTGCTTAGGATTTTTGTGTAGTTATTTATACCATGCTTACTGGATCTGGGATGCATGCAGTAAGGGGCATGACTCCCTAGTGTGGATCTGCAAACATGATGATGCATGGAAAACTTCAGTTATTATTTAATGAACTGCTTCATATATTGAGTATGAAGACTTTACTTGAGAATATGAGCCTTGGCAGGTAGAACTATCAGGTTTTTTTCCTTTTTTCTTTATTAGTACTCAAAGCACTGAACTTAAGCACACCTGAACTCGGTAGCTAGAGAAAAACATGTGATTTTCCAAAAGTTATTTCTGTAGCCTGATGTGGCCTTGTAGGTAGATGGCCTTGCAAAGGCTAAAAAATGAGGTATTCCCAGTGAAAGTGTTAAAAAACCTCCCATAACTATAGAAATCCTTTAGTATGTACAAGTTGTGACTATTCTTTCTCTGAAGACATCAGTGTTCCTGTCACTTTACTAAAGGTCTCTTTGTACAGTAGACAAAGACACATAAGGAAAACAAAACAAAACAAAACACATTGCATCTGAGAATTTTCTTTTTAAAAAGGATATTTTTTTTGTTCCAACTGTTTTATACTGTTAATTCTAAAAATGAAATAGAATATTTTTCCAAAATCTTAGTATGCAGCTCATACATTTCTGTGAAATGTCTTTAACTATTCATTGACTCACTCCCTATTCATTTATAACTAATATATGGCACTTTTATTGAGGTTTTTAAAGTATGGAGGTTATGTGAGTCAGATGCAATTTAGAATAGAGATTATCTTTAAATAATCAAAAACATACTGTGCCAAAAATATTAAAAAAAGGAAAGAAAGCATTCAGTGTTCTCAAAAATATGAAGTGCTTTCTAAAAAGACTTTTTTTTTCAATCAATAAGGGGAAAGAAATGTTATGTAAACCTAAGTGTTTAGCAGACATCTGTTTATTTCCTCCAAGGAGACAAGGGGTTTTAACATTTTCTGAGCTCATGAGAAAGGCACATCCTTGAGTTCTTGCACCAAGGACGTGATGGAAAGCATTTTTCCTTGAAAATTTTCAATGAGAAGACATCAGGTTAGCAGTGGCATGAATGATAACTTTCTCTAAGATTTTAGTCAAGGACATTTTGGAGAATGTGGGTGTTTGGATGTCTTCTTCAAAAAAGGGGGAAAAATCAACAGCCAAATACCTCTCTGCCTACCTTTTTCTTTTTTTTTAATTCCTCCCTTTTCCATCTTAAACTGATTCTGCTTCTCAGAAAGTTTTTCATTAATGATACAGTGTTATTAAGGGCAATTGTTAGATTTTTTTGCTGTGACTTTGAAGTTCCTTTGTTGTGACAGCTGCTAGGCTGGCATTTCCTGGACATCAGTGGGATATGATGATAGCTTGCCTACTTCCCTTCTTTCTGATAGATTTTCTCAGAATGGATAGCAAACTGGCAGACTCAGATTCCTGTATTAAAAAAGCAGAAGGGGATCATAGTGGGCTGGAGTTGAGATAAATACAGAGATCCAGAGAATTATCTTCTGTTTTGTAACATAATCAACAATGTGATCAGAATCAAAAAGATCTCAGAGTTAGGAACACGTATTTATTCTCCTCCTTACACCCCCCATCCCTCCACCCCCCTTTACTTTCTTTTTTAAGTTTGGTGCAGCAACAAATGGTGCTGGCCTGTCAACCTAATGTCAGCCTAAGTAAAAGCCACATTATAATAAATGCATATTTTCACTATCAAAAGATAACATACTGTTGGCTTAAAAAAATCCCAAACAGCCTTGCACAGAAGGGTTTTCAGCAGTATATTAAGCCTCATATTTTTCAATTACAACAGGGCTTTTTTTCCTCTGCTGATCTTTTTTTAATAACCCAAGGAGCAAATAAGTCTTGGTTTTGAGCTTTAATCTGGTGCTTTGTGTACTGTGATGACCTCCTAATCACACTCTCCATGACATGTCAATCTACTGCTATGGAAAGTGGGTGATTTGGGCTGTCATGAAAGTGTTGATATGCTCATATATCCTATGCACTTAGGACAGAGGAGTTCAAAGAAATGCATTAACTGAAGGAATGAAATGTTATGGGAACCCATAATTCAACTATTGAATGTCCCTTTCCCGGCTCATGAGTGGTTCTTTATCTGTGTTGTGACTTTAAATGTGAGCACCAGGTGTGAAGATTTCTGTTTATTTTTATGTAAGCAAAAACAAACACAAAAGATTTCAGAGCTGATGCAGCTGATGAAATGTAAAGATGTGAGATGTGTTTAGTAAATAGTCAGGGTGCATATGTCTAAACAAGGAAGAGGATTGTAGAATGTGGTTTTAGCTTACAATACTCTCCTTTCATAACTATATAACCATCTGCCTGTGGCATGTTTCTTAAAACCTGGTGATCTTAACACTTCAGACTGTAACCTTCCACATTACACTGGTGTTTCCTCTGCTGAGCTAGTGGAATCATCAAGATCACAAGGTAAATGTTGTCAACGTCTAGTTTTATTCTTCATGAAGACTGAAGGATAGGAGTGACCTTTGTTATCAAATGGAGACTGGTCCAATATGCAATTTGAGAGGGATGATGTGAATGTGAGTCTGAGGGTGAGGATTTACTCCCCTTGGTACAGATGGGACTTCCTCTGTGGTCTTAGATACATTACCCAACTGTTCTGCCTGGAATTTCCCATCTGTAGTGTGGAGATAATGGTACTTGCCTCCCTGGTGAAGTTTATGACAGTTAATGTTCATGAAGTTCAGTCAAAATGCAAAGTGTTGTTAATATATATATATAGATATAGATATAAAATGTGTCACCATTAAATTGAAGACTGTCTAAGCAAACACTTCCACCTTCATAATTCAGCACCTTTTATGCTATTGTTTAGTGTCATGATTAGATTTATGACAATGTGGAATTGTCCTTGTTTGAGGATGGCATGGTCCAACATCTAAAATATACTTTACTTGCTTTCCCCAAGAGACAAGATGATAATTTAAAAGCTATGACTGAATCTTTATTCTGATTTCTTACTAAGGCTTTTCTTTGGCCCTTCAATCTCAACGAGAGTTAAGTGGTGTAAATGGGATCTGCATCTCAATCCATTCTTGGCTTGGTAGAAATCTGGAGCAAGTTGATTTGACTGTGTGCACTAAATCTTGGCAGATCTTATTGGATCTGCCCAGTGCTCTACTGAACACTGTGGTGATGAAAACAGAAAACTTGTCCGTAGATACAGACTTGAGGCCTTAAAATTGCTGTTCTGCTTTTCATGTACATAAATTGGTTACAAAGATGAAAAGAGATTCATTATTTGATATGTACTTGTAAAAGTTACAAACATACAGTGTTTTAGTCATTTGCATGCCTCAGTGAATATATGGTGGTGGTTTTAAGAGTGGTCAGTGTTTCTTTTTGATGCATGGTCTTGGATAAAGGGTTAAAATATCAGGAAGACCAAACTTGGGTTAGTGGTTCTCGTGGTTTTGTGGATTTTTTGTTGCCGTTGTTGAGATTTTTGGTTTTTTTTTTTAGTTTTTCGTTTTGTTTTGGGATTGGGTTTTCTGTGTTGGGTTTTTTTGTGGGAGTTTTGTTGTTTGGGTTTTTTTTTTTTCGGGGGGGAATATTTTATTTTATTTTATTTTAGATGCTTTTTGAAGAAAAGGAAATTGAAGCTCCTTGCCTAGCCTGTTCTTGAGTTGTGGTGTAGATGCTTTGAGAGTATAAACCACAAAGGAAGTTGGGATAAAATAGCTACTTAAAAAGAGATTAAGGGATTTACTTCAATGCCTCTTTGGGCTGTGATTTAAAGGGAGAAGAACCTAATTTTTTATATTAAAGCTACTTCTATTAGCTACAGGTTTTAACTTCTTGGAAGGATTCTCACATCTTTCTATCAGCCAATTTTGGGAGTTAATCCAGGCCAGTTGACAGAACTGTATGTTGCACTTGATTTCTTGGTAATTTTAAAAGCTTTTCAGTGTCTAATCTGTCCAGTGTAACTCCCTAGTCTTTTGCCACAGATGGTATNACAGATGGTATTGATCAGCAAGAATAACAGATAACTAAACTTAATCCCTATTTTCCAGAAGTAAGAAAAATAAATAGAGTTGGGGTGTGGAGGGAAGAAAGCATTGCATAAGCAAGAATTGAATACAGAATGATGACTCCAGATCAGAACACTTGAAACTTTCCTCGTGGTGAGTTAATTTTATTTTTTCCTGGAACAGGAGCTGAACTTTGTCTTCCAACTTTCTTTGCCAGTGATGATCAGTGGGGACTTGTTATCAGTCTTTGAGTTTGCTGGCACCCTCCAAATTTTACAACCACAGTACTCAATAGAGTATTTTTGTTGTAGGTCTTTAAAGGAAAATGGTTTCTGTGTGAGAAATAAGTTAAGGATGG
>WEIV01005806.1:1504-45906 GCA_013390005.1 Calyptomena viridis | reverse complement strand
CTACTGCTCCCAAGTGCTTTTGCGGTTGGCTTCCTAATCCCACAAGAGTGGGAGTACAGTGTTGGAAGGCAAAGCTATGCATCCTTCTGTGCAGCAGTGGTGGTTGCTGGCTCTCACTGGCTACTTTGATGCCTTCTGCTTTTCGTCCCATTGGTGGGGAAGAATTTTGTCCCTGGAAGTCAATCCCATTAATCTCTGACAGTCAGGTTGCAGTCTTTGCAGACGCCAGCAGTTTGAGATGCTGTCTTTTCATGCTGGTAAGTGGCAACTGTGTCTGCCTTGCTAAGAAGGGGTAAATGCTAATGTGTTGTCATCTACAGGACAGCGTGTATGCTTTAACATTGTCACTGGGTGCTATCAGTAAGACTGAAGGTAATTGTAGAAGCCTTTTTTCCTTGTTGCAGTATCTATTGTAGTTTCATGTCTCCGTGCCTGAGAGAGGATGGGTTGTCAAAAGCTAATCCTCCACCTTAGGGAGTTAAAGAGCCTAAAGAAGTGGGGGAGGGGGAAACCNGGGGGGGAGGGGGAAACCAATCATGAAAGTAAAACAAAGCGAAGAAATCATGTAAACAAATTAATTAATTGTCTGGAAGTGAAGTGTATGTTTGTAATTTTGCCCTTGTCAAAGGGAAATTTCATTATGTTTAGTGACTGATTTAAAAGCTTTTTCCTGCACAGCATCACCTAGAGAGAGAAAGAGAGGGAGGCCCATTTGGAGCTCATGCATTTGCTGCAGCTTCAATTAAAACTGGAATTCATTACTGGAAATCTCCAGAGAGAAGGTTGTTCACTCTTCAGTATGAGGAGGAGGCTGTATTTTCTTTTGCTGATTCACTCTTGTTTTAGTGGGAAGCCTCAGTTTTATACTAAAAACAGTGCATTTTGACTCATGCTAGTAATAATCTTGAGATGCTGATAAAGTTAAAATATGTGAGACTGTATTTGGAGTCAGGTTATGCTGCTTTTTGCTAATATTAACTATGGTATTTGTGTGAACAGAAATAGCAGAACACATGAAGGGAAGAGACTTAGAAAATTCAGTTTATCTCGTGTTACAAATTCTAGGATTAATGCTGAGTAAATCTGATCTTAGAATAGCAATTACATATGCACCTAATTAGAAATATTTATTATTTCAAAATCTCACAGTGTATTCATCAGCATCTTTAGTTGCCAAATCCCCATGCCTCTAATATATCTGACTATTGGTGTCTGGCAGATTCCCAGGCTATGTTCCATTGAAAGACAATGAAGATGTGTAGGAAAGGGTAGGATCCCCTTTCTCTGAAGTAGATAGGACAAAACTGTTGTAAGAAAAAGTAAATGTTTTGGGGAAAGCTTTTGATTTTAAATTTTATTTCAAAGGCTTCCCAGATCGTCTGGGTAGGGGTGCATAACAAGTCTGCTGCAGAGAAGTGAGCTCAGGGTTTCAACTTGCTTCGTTCAGCTTGTTATATCTCTTATTCTTTCTATTTTTCTTCTTGTGTAAGAAGCCCACTGGAGCTTTATTTTTCTGTGAAGCACCCACAGATGATTGCCTTGTCCTTTCCTTTTGTTCATTGTGAATGCAAAGACAGTTAAACAAGAAGAGCACAGCCCCCTTCTTGGAAATAGCAGATATTAAAGCGAATGCTTTTTCCAAAAGAAAGATGTTTGGCAGTTCTCCAACCCTTTCAGCAGGTGCAGTATGCCTGAGGCTGCGTAACACATACATCTCCCAAATATTGTAGTCCACTCTTTTGGACATTACAGTGCTCCAGGGAAAGAAATACATGTCTGTATACACACAGATATATTAGTCCTCTGTGCTCAGTAATATACATTGATTAATGACCACTGGATCTGGGTCAAGAATTTTCTAATTGGAAATGTTAATTCCCTAAAAGAAAAAAAAATTATCCAAGTGAATATTTTGTTGAATATAAACAAGGTGATTTTGGATGGAAACATGTCTAACCTCCTGAAGGGCACCCATTTAGCTGCCTGCATGCCATCTCTTTTCCCTTCTTTTCTGATATTTTTAAAGAAACTCACTTCAAATGTCATAGGGGTATGGGATAATGATAAGTTTTTGACAGCTTCCCTGTTTGGGAACTTGGGATCTGGAGAACTACATACTCTGAAGTTTCCGATTTCTTTGTGAGTTAGGTTTCCAGAGCCATGAAACACAAAAGGCTCAAATATAGAAATGCTTAGGAAAGGGTTCTACATTTTATTTAGCATCTAGAGAAAATGGGAAACATATTTCATTTAGGAAGCAAAAATAATTTTTTCACCAGGAAACTGTTTGTGTTTCTGAAGTGAAGTACCTTGTAATTTCTGCAAAAACTCTTTTATAGGTGATGATGAGGTTGTGGGATTTTTTTAATCTTCCCCTAACCTTGATTTTTTTCTCCACAGATAAAATTAACTTTTCTTATGATTTCAGGGCACATCCTAGTGTAGTGGTGGAAATGAACTCATAAATATTTGTCTGCTGCTGGAATGCAGAGTTATAAGGTGGTTTACATCATCTGAACCAGCTAGTCCCTTGGGTTTATGTCAGAGGAGTGCCAGAGAGGAAAAGTGCAGTAGCCAGGGCATCATAGCAGAACTCTGTTCTAAACACCTTCCTTTTACACACCTGTTTTGTCCCCCAGCCAGTCCTGACTCTCGATCATTCCCTTGGCAGAAGAGACTGAATGCTGGAATGAAGAATGGAATTTAGATCGTACAGAGAGAGAGCCTAGGTGGATTTATGATAGAAAGAAAAATTTATGAAGATCTCATGAATGGGATTTTGAAGTTTTTTCCCTTCAATTGTGCTGTGAACTTTAGATGACAGGACACTAATCAAGTTCTTCAGTGATGGGTAGAAGATGGGATTGATTAAAAGAGAAAGAACACAGATATTTCAGTTCAGCCTCTTACCTGACTCATATGTTTGGTTCTTCCTCCTGCATCTTTTGATTTTTGGTTTTATTTTTATGTCCTTGGATCTGGGCTATCCTTTGCAATATTTGCAAAGAACAGTTGTGCCCTGGCCTGTGCTCTTTTCTATGTACAGCAGTATAAATATTTAATGACAATAACAACAGAGAGCATGCTTATCCCTTGATATTTGGGAAACTCAAAGCTACTATTTGTATTATTTCAGCAGATCTGTTTTTGCAAGAGGACTGAAGACAACAAATACCAGTCACATTGTCCATATTACGTAACCTGCCTTCTTCCTTTCCCCCCTACCCTTATCAACCGAAAAAAAAGAAAAAAAAGGGCAGAAAGAAAAGCCAATTGCCTAGCTTCTTCTAGATATTGTCAATGTGTCAGACGTTCAGGTCCATTCTTGCTCTGTCAGAACACATTTTCTTATTCCCTTCTGTCACCAGCGTTTTCAGCTTCTTAATGTTATCATATTCCTCCCTCCCCGCCATTACTTCTGTGTTACAGAAACGTCACTACTAACTGATAAATACTAGTTCAAATGTTTGTTATTTCGCCAAGGATTTTTGTTCCATTACCTCCTGCCCCGTGATAATGTTCTGCAGGAAGACACCTTGAAGTATGCTTCATCCTCAGAGGATGTGCTCCAACGTGTTTCATTCTCCCACTACCTTGTCCCATTTCAGTCCAAACACTAGGACTTCAGGTCATAAAGGGCACCCACATGCTTCTGCTTTTAAAATCACTGAATAAATTACTGGCAAAATTAAAACAAGGTTGAGTTATGGGGGTTTGATCACACAGAAATGGTTGAAATAGAAAAGCTCTATATAAAGAGCAATGAACATTAAAAGCAGCTCATGGAAGAAGTGAGTGTTGGGGGGTTCTTGTATGACGAGACATGAAGCAAACAGGTTTTGTGCTGGGAATAAAGAATTTTAGAAGATATAGAGATTAGTAGAGGAAATAGAAGATAATTAGGGAAGGCACGATTGAGTTTGCAAGTTGATGAAAGCACGGGATGAAATTTAAACATCACTTAAGATTAATAAAACCTGAGTAAACCTTGGGTTGGGTGCAGTCTAGCAGAGAGTGTGCAGCTTTGGGTTTCTACACTCAGTAAGATATTCAAGATAGTTCTTAGATGCTTGGACGTATTTCTTCTATGCCAGTTTTTATGTTTCAGTGAAGGTGCCCTAACTTTATTTTTATTGGAAAATTTGTGATGAGGCAGCACTGACTCATCTGAGCCACATGGCTAATTTTATTCATTTTTATCAATAGCACTTTAATGTGATGAAACCCTAATAATAAAACAAGGAGCTCATTGTCTGCCTTGTGAAGAGACCACGAGATATTCCCTGCCTTGGTGAATTTATGATGTAACCATGGTGAACTTATGATGTAAACATAAAGTAAGAGACAGGAAATGAATGAAGAAACTGCTTCATGTGCTCAGATGAGTGCACATCAGGGTGCACAGAGACACGAAGGTGGTAATGACCATTATGAGAGTAAATAGTCAATATTTTTGGAAGACAATGAGTTTGTTGTTACTTCTACTATTAAGTGACTCTTTTGGGAACTGTGTATCTTCCTTTGTAGGATATCCGTTTGGGCATCAGAGGTGTGAGAATTGCTAATCTTCTGGAAACACTTGAATGTACTTTAGAAGCAGAGCAAGTAAAGTCTAGGATCTGTAGAAAGCAGCCTGAGGAAGGTGTTTAGTTTGATCTGAGTATGTTCTTGACTCATCTCCAGTTGGAGCAACAGGCCTGACTAATTTATTGTTTCTTCTCAGGATTTCTTAGCTTTCTGTGTTGGTGTTTTCCCTCTTGAATTCTAGAGATATGAATGATTTTGTCTCACTAACCTTAGTTCTTGCTGTAATTTTTACCTTTTCGTTTTTCTGCGGACTTTCTTCTAGCTTTCTCAGCTGTTTGACCCAAGTAACATCTCATATCAAAGACAGGCTTGGATCTGTTAAATTTGTTAGGGGGGGTGGGGAGAAACGCTTGCAGCAGTAGTAGGGGAAGAGGGCTACAGCATGCTGAAGAACAGGCTTTTCTTAGGAAAGGGTGGAAAATCACTTGGATAGTATTTTTAAAATTAGTTCATGACTGGGGAATTGTACATGTCAGGATAATTGTGGGACGTTCCTGGTTTAAGTGAATAAGCAGTGGCATTGTCTACATTAGGAAGTTGGATGGTAGAGTGGGAGAATATTTGTAAAGTGAGAGTTGTTTCTGAGTATGCAATGTCTACATGGGCTACTTCTGGGCTACTTCTCATAGGGGGCTGAGGAGCAAGTCACTGTGCATCACTGGAGTATGTTAAATGTGCTGCAGCTTGTCTTTCAGCTCACTTACTCCGGGGACCATTGGTTGATTTGCTTCAAGATGCACTCCTTGCATCACTTTACTTCCTTGTCTGAACAAAAGGTTTAATGTTAACATATGCAGTAACTTTTTGTTATGTTTTGCTTCTCTTTTTCATGTCCCAACCACTAGCCAGCATGTATTCCTGAAGTCAATACTCACAATTAGATTATACTGTAGGACTAAAATGGATGAAAATTCCACTTTGCAGAAGGGATTTGGGGCTTTTGTTCTTTAGCCTGTGCATTTACTCTAATTGTTACTTTATGGCTTTCACCCATTCCCTACCTTGTATGAATGAAAGCATACTTCTGTATGACATTGCAAAATTAATACTACAGAAACTTCCTTGTACAATAGAGCAATTCTGATTACTACTTTGAAATTAAATGGTAAATGTAAGTACAGCAGTAGCCAATCCACTTTTATGATATACATTTTGGAGGTACTTACTTCATGCTCATCTTGAATGCTCTGCAGAATCAATGTGACTTTATAGTCTTTATACCAAAAGTCTTGAGGATGGTCCAAGGGAGAGCTGGGGAGTTGTGAAAGAAAATAAAATGTATTTGCAGGCTTTTGGTGAGTTATGATAGCCTTAAGTGTCCATAAATCTCTGGATGTTGCCCAATTCTGCTAGACTGTTGTTTCTCAGATGGTTTGAGTTAGACTGCTTAGTTATTTCTGCAAGAGCCTGCCATTGAAGGATATGTTTCTAAGACTAATCAACAAATATAGCTCAAGATGCCCCCATAGCAGAAGGGTTAAGGGTTTAAGGGGTCAGTAGATACTCTGGGATTGATCCTACAATCCACTACGATAAATCTTGCAGTCACCCAGCTGTGTTTGTACAGACTTGAAGTGGAACCTGGTTTGTAGTTTTTGGTGCACAGTGCAGTTTGCTTGGCTGTTTTCTGAATTCAACTTCAGCTGCTTTTCTCTCAGACTTTGATCAAAGGACATAGGCACATGGCACTCTGTGAATACATGAGGTAGGTGCAGACAGGCAAGGGAGGAGGAAGGGAAAAAAAACAAACAATCTGGAATGGATGGTGATACAAGGTGAATTTTTTTGCTTTAAAATGAAACACATTATTTTATTATTTGTGGGGCCTGCAAGGTGATACTAGGGGTCATAGGAGAGCTCCATGTTGCTCAGAATTAGGGAAATAAATCCCAGCTGCCAGTTCAGGCTCTGCAGATGTGACCAAGAATGACAGATAGATTTTCTTTTCCACTAGATTTACTCTCTGATATCCAAGTTTATCACTCAAGCCAGAACTATTCATCAACCTTCCTGTCGATAATCCAAACCTAAGTCATCAAGCTATACTTTTGTGATTCACTCCTAAAAAAAACTCTACAAGAATATTCATGTTGCCTTTGCCTTGGATTTAGCAAAAGTGGAGGAATGTAGGTATGAGGAACTGTGGTCCATTGGATGGTCTCCAAGAAGCATTGGAGCTTATGCCATGATGCCCAGTCTCCAAAGGCATTGGCTAAACCCTAGTGTGTAGTGAGCTCTAGTGTTTCCCTCTCACTGGCATCTGTGACCATCTGTTTCAAAAAACAGGGACAAAGGAGTGACTGGGTAGGTTCAGTTGCTACTTGATGTGGCAAAAATGGATGCAATAGTTTCTGCCTTGGAGAATCTTGCTACTATAGAAACAACATTGACTGGGCTCTCTTTTTGGCTTCAAGCAGATGGATATGCCCCTGGCATAGCACAGGCACATGGGGACAGTATTTTCACAAAAGTAATGATGGCTCATATTTGGAAGTTGATACTAGAACTCCCATGGCTAAGGCCTCTGCTTATCTCTCTCAACATAGATTAATCCTGACCTGGCCTCTGTCTTTCCACTAGTAGCGTAAGAGCCCGCACTTCTAATGGCTGCTTCCTGAACTTTACAGGTCTCAAACAACACTGAGATCTCTAATCAAAAAAGGAGCATCCAGTTTTTTTATATAGCCAAAATTTTAGTTCAGGGAAGTTGTGAGATGAGGGGTGCAAACATACCCACATAGACAACACTGTCTTCGACTTGATCTGCTTTGCTTTGGTAATTTTCCTCTTTTCTGCATCCAGATCTTGCCAGTGACTTAAGTTGCTCAGGATCTCAGAGCCCACATGTATAGTATCTGCCTACAATGTGAATGAGCCTTGCTGAACCTGAGCGCATCATTTGTCATTAGCAGCAGGGGCCACTTGTTTTCCCTTTTCAGTTGTCACTGACAGACAAGAAATATTTATGCTCCTTCCCGCCACCCCCAGTCCTTGTATAATAATTGTATCCAAGTATTGAAGAGGCAGGCATTCTCCAGACCACCTGCCTGCTGCTGCTGAAGCCTGAGTCGAACCCCCTGAGGGTGCAGGAGGCTTGTACAGAGCTGTTTGATGCAGAGCACCATGTGGTGAAACAGCCGTGAAAAACGGTTCCATTGGGCTGCACTGCAGCCTCAGGACATCTAGTTTGCTGCCTCTGGCATGGTTTTGATAGAAGAGGGAGAGATTTCAGATTTCTCAAACACTCTGTGTCAGAGATGGAGGGGCAAAAAGAGGAAAAGAAATTAGACAGTTGAAAGAGTAAGGAATGTCTATGTAAATAAAAATGGAGTTGTGGGAAAGCAAAAGAAATTACTCACGCAAAGCAAATGCAAATGGTTTGATCTGTGAGAATTTTTCTTTCAACCAATGTTCAAGAGAAGAGCCACTAAAACTTTTTTTCTGTAAGCACGATTTTACGTTGAAGGGACTGGTAGAAGTACAATGTTAGTGAGATGATTAATATGGCAGCATTGAGCTTTCTAGCATTCCAGGATTATACTAGCATCTTGAAGAGTGGTGGTGCTTTCCATCTAAGCATTCCTCAAGGAAATGGATTTAGTCTTGGCCCTAGGGAAAGGGAAGTACTGAGGTACAAGCTGCCTGCTGTGATGCTGCAGGCTCTCTGGGGGTTGAAATGGAGAGGAGAAATAGAATGGCTGTGTTAATGTGTCCTCAAGATATACCTTTGTATGAATGTGAGCTTGTAAACATATCAAGTTAATGATGGCATTCCACTGTACTGCTGTAGTCAGTGGAATTATAATGGTATGGGCAATTTGCTGA
This sequence comes from Calyptomena viridis, assembly GCA_013390005.1. Lineage (NCBI taxonomy): Eukaryota > Metazoa > Chordata > Aves > Passeriformes > Eurylaimidae > Calyptomena > Calyptomena viridis. The sequence goes on along the minus strand of WEIV01005806.1, from coordinate 37,494 downwards.
AAAAATCTCAGGTTTGGTCCTCATATATGTCGACCCTTGTGTTTCTGTTGTGCCAGTTTGCATACTACCTCTCATGCCCTCATTTTAGTCTTCTTCATCTGTCTCGGACATTGGTTTATTTCACCACCACCCCCCCTTGTGCCTTTCCACCTCAACAAAGGCTTCTGGTGGAATAGTTTGGTTTCAAAAAAATTATTTGTCTTTTCTTTATCTATTTACTGGAAGTCCTTTGAGTTGTCCAGGCTGGTAATTGCCCACGTCATCTCTATATTGATTGCTTTTAGAGCTGCTGAGGTCTTACTACTGCAGCTCACTGGGGAGAGGAAAAGAAGTGTGAAAGATCCAGGTCAGCATGGCCTCAAACAATAGATGACTCTCATCAAATCTCTTTTCTCCCAGCTGCTGAATAACAGCTTTACTAGTTTTAAATAAAACAAGAAAAGGAATGTGCAATGTGGAGAAGAGTACTGGAAGAAAAGAGACGAAATCTTGTATGTTTAGGGAAAATAAAGGTAGAATGTGGGGTCTGAGCTACCTGTAGCAGTAAGAAAAGTGAAGGATACCTGGCTGCATGATGTGATAACGTAATGCTATGAATTGCACTCCCACTGACCAAAACCTCTTCTTCAGTATAGCTTCCATCATAAGGGGAAGAAAACAGTAATGAAAAAAAACATTTTCCTGTTATATATAACATATATAACATATGCAGGATGTGATAGACCTGTTACAACCTGCCCAATTCTGAGATGTAATAAAAGGGCCTGAGAGGTTGAGTGTTACTATATCTGAGGATTAGACATAACCCAGTTCTTCATAGATATGTGTGCCTCTATAAAATGTTACTTAACATAGGGGATCCTGTCCTTTAGACACACAAAGAAGTCAATTGTAGGTGCCTGTTGAGGAGCAGTATTGCTTATGTTATTGAAATAAAAAGGTCATTTGTACCATTGATCTTGGTAATGTTTAGCACAGTGGGAGCTAAGACAGGTTGTCCTGTGTGGAGATGGGTATTGCATAGTGTGGGAAAGCTGACAGTTGCCAGAGAGCAAAGATCACAGTCGTGGTGTAGTCATGTGCTAGCCAAAAGCAGCCTGTCCTCACTGGCTGATGTATGACTGCAACCCATCTTCCTGTAACAGTGACAACTGAGAAGGCTCTGGAGTACTGAACCTGATATGAAGCTCTTTTAAGAGTTCTCATATAAGGATCTGTAAGAGATCGATGGTCTAGAAATCTCCCCAGAATATATTTCCTCAGGAAGCTGTCAGCGTAATCTAATTTGGATTTGATCTGTGTAAACCTTCACATGCTCCTTTTTCTCTTCTCTATGGACATACCAGCACATAAACTTGGAGTCATCTGGCTCTGACAAACCTTTCTGCAGACTTCTGCCTCCAGCTCTGCCCTAATTTGGGAAATACTGATTTCTGTTAAGAAAAAGCAAGATTTTTTTAGCTTTGTCTGAAAGTTTAGTCTATTCCTTAGTTCATCCAATTGTGCAGTCACCTTTTCTCAAGTCCTACATATCTACAGAGGCAGTCCAATGGCCTAAGCATTTATGGTTGGTGCAGTTTCAGAAAGGTACCACAGACTGGGCATTACCACACTTAATCTTCAAGGAGGGTTAGATAAAAGGCACACTGTGGATATCCCAGGATATTTCCTTGAAGGACAGCTGACATTGGAAACCTGTGGATCTCAGTATGCTTGTCAATTCAGCTCTATTTCTCAATAGTTGTCTCAGGGTTTTGTGTGGAAGAGAAGGTCTATTTTTGTGGATACTTCTTTCTGTTGGAATAGGAATAACTTGTTCAATGTGTATGTTTAGCTTTTTTTGTGAGAATAAGGTTATGTTTTGAATTAAAATACATGTATTTCTTGTTTTCTTTAGAGTAGGGAAGAAGACTGCTCTTGGTACTACACCAGTTGTTAGTACTATTCTTTTCTACCTTTGGGAACCTAAAAAGTGCCTCATTCTTTTCACACAGGACTTTTTTTCAGCTGCCATGTGCTTGCTAACATAATTTAATTATGACTTTCTGCTCCTCTTTCTTTCTGACTGGAAGGCCAGCTAGAGACATTTAGAGTTAGGTAACTAAAATCAATTTCACAAACAAGCTGCGTAACTCTAAATGTCTTTTTCTTTTCTATCAGTGGAAGAAAATGGCTTCAATTTGTGACCGGTGTGCAGTAGCCATCCTCAAAAAAACCTCATAACCCATTTGGCGTTGTGCAACAAGTCGCGTGTTGGTTTCTTCTTGAACTGTGCAGTAGAGAGTGGAGTATTGTGAATGTTGCAATGTTATGCTACCGGGGAAGATGTCTAATAAACACTCTTGAAGTTGTTGACAGCACTGTGGGATTATGTACAGATAGTTTTCTTGTTGAGTTCTGTTCAGCTAGCTGCACTTCTGAAATTAGATTTTCTTCTACAGTTGTGCAAGGGGTCTGTATGCACATGTGCACACAGTCCATCACTATTTCCCAGCTAACATCAGAGAGAAGTACAGAAGTTGGGGGAATAAATATTGGCTCTTAGCTTTTTAAAGATCATCCTTATTTCTTTATCCTTCCTCAGACTTTCATCCTGCAACTGCATGCATATAGAAGCAAGCAGCCAGATTCTGCCAGGATCAGAAAGCCATGCTGATTATTTTTCCATTTGCAGTTGTTATAAAGGCCTCATGTTTAAATGACACTTCTTTTAATAGAATGTAGTGCAAAGGGGACCCATCTGCTCTATAGAGGTGTTGCTTCAATGAGATGTATGAAACGAAAACTGTTGTTCCATTCAGAAAAGGCAGCCTGTTTGGTTCAGAGGTATACAAAGGAGATGTCAAATGAAAAGTTGAATTATAAGCCTTACATAATAGGGACTATTATTCTCAAGTTTGGAATGTAATTTAGTAGCAGGTGATGTAACAAGTGTTCCTTTGACAGTCTTCTCTTATGATATTCTTGGACTCCACAAAAGTCATGGGATTTGGAACTATCCAGTATTTGCAAGATTTATTTATGATGAAAGCAAAGGTTTTACAAAGTAAGCTTTGCTTTTAAGAGTACACACTGTACAGCATGGGGAGTGTCATATTGCAGTGTTCATGCATTGCTTGGATAAATTCTCCAACAAAAGCTGCTTCCTACAGTATTGCCTTCCTCTGTTGTAGACAAGTGCTAGAAGTGAAACTGGCTCTGTGCTCCTGGTGAGGTAATGAACACTCTGATGTGAATAGACTGACTAAATGTGCCTTGCTATATAAAACGCTAAGTGAGACTCAACTGTTTCTATGTTTCTTTGCACTATTTCATTTGCATACAAGCCACAGATAATTTTCAGGAGTGTAAGCATTTGCCAGTCTAGAAAGCCAGCTGTTTCTTCAAAGTGTTTAGCGGACACTTCCTGCTAAGTTTGCTTTGAACAAAGCAGTATCCAGCCTGAACCAAAACTGAACTGAAACCATTTAGGTGAGAAAAATTTTCTTAAGTTTTAGCAGGGAAGGGTTGTAAGGTGGATGGCTCCGCAACTTCCTTTTTTTTTTTTTTAAGTAACTTGGAATAGCAGCATGTGACATAAACAGGTGACAGGTTTCAAGTGCAGTGTTGTGGGAGACATACAGTTTGTATATATTTACTGTTTCTCCAGTGCCTTTGCAACTGAAAAAACAAAACAGCTCCAGAATCATGTTCTTCCTAGATGTACATGTTCAAGCTGTCCTGCCGGTCCTGCTGTGCAACACTGATATATGTCCTCATGTTCTTTCATCTTTCCATACGGTCTCAAATGTATTTATTAGGGTTTGCTTTATAAAGATGATGTTTGTGTGCTTTGGAGATGATTCTGTTCCAGGAAGGGAATGTATTAAAGCTTGAAATGGTAATTTTTGCTAGACTAAACCAGAAACTTTAAAGCTCATCTCCCAAATATGTTGTGTACAGCAGAGACTGAGGAAAACAAGTCATTACATCAAAAACCTGAAATTTGCAGCCAGTTTTCAGTCTCATCAGAAAGGTCAGATTGCTGCTACTGTATCTGAAGATGTTATTTAAACATAAGCATTATATGTAATGTACAAGTGGAGTGCTATTAATGGGGGAATGTTGACTTGTAATGGCACTTAGCATGGGTGGGAGTGAGAGAGAGAACGGGTTTGTTTCACACGGCAAGGTTTTGAGCTGCCACCATTAAACAGACAGCTGGGTTCACAGGGCCTGCTATGTAATAGCATGGTAACGATTATTCTGACAGGAAAACTGTATTGTCAGACTGCCGTTACTTTGGGTTGTCTAGGAAGATTATACCTTTCCAGGACAGCTGACAAGTTTTCGTAGCAAATAAGTGGCACAGCGTAGTATCTGTTTTCCATTTTCCACTAAATCTTCCCAGTTAGTTCCCTGACTGTGTATGACATCTCTATTAGCTCACAAGAATGAATCACTGTGTTGTCACTGAGCCTGGTCCTGTCCTGTTTCAGACAGGAGCTCCTTGCCTGAGCACTCACCAAGGCTGCAGGAACGCACGTCAGCATTAAAGAAAACACAAGTACAATGTCGTCAGTGTGATCTAGGTAGTGGTAGTCTAAGTGATTTCTCTTACTAACATAGCTCAATTTTCTTCCTTTAGAATGTAGGCCTTAGGGCTGGAAAAGACCTGTGGGTCACTGAGCCCAAGCTATTACTACTGTAAGTAGCTTTATCATTTAATTCCTTTCAATAAAAATACTACTCTGTCTCTTAACTCGTTGTATTTCTTCTTCTACTGTGTTACTGAAAAGCTGCTATGGAACACGAATCCTGTAATGAGGAGACAGTTTCTAATTTGCATTCCATGGTGTGCTCTTAGCCCATGTACTATTTCTTTTTGGGCGTGTTACCCTATAGCTTAACTTTTCTTCCTCTCTCATGACTCTCTTCCCTCTAGGGATATTGATGGTTAGAAATATCACAGCATTTTAGCCTTCTTTTTGCTAACTAAATATTTAGGGTAACATAGGTTGAACTTAAGACCACCTGTGTAGTGGTTTTTGATTTTCACAATGCCTACTCTTTCTCTTAACATGGATAGAAATTGCTATACCTTGAAAACGAGAAGACTTGCTGTAGGGGAAGTTAGATTATCATACTCTGGGTGTGGATTAATATTAAATAGCAATTTAGAAAAATGTTCACAAGCCCCTAACAACCATTGCTCCTTTCTAACTCTGTAGCAGTGCTATGTAATTGGGGGGTTGCATTTAATTGTATTGCTTTTTTGCCCCCTTTTTTTTTGGTTGGTTTTGTTTTAGTTTACTTTCTCTTTGGTAATTTTATCATTTGAAGTATCCATAATTGACAGTAATGTCAGAGATGGAGGCTGAATTCCATCTTATATGTTGCTATTGTCTGGCTGCAGAGAGGATTCTGTAAAATTGGGTTAACAGGATGCCATCACAAGACCTGGTTGTATTTTGATAGCTCTTTCTGTCCAAAGCAAAGAGATAAAAATGAGTTTTTTCTTCCTTTTGAATGAAAGTTTAATGTTTGCACCACAATTTAGATTGAAAAGCATGTCAGGGAGACCTTGGAACTGTCACAGGAGCTATGTCTCTGTCTATGCCTGTGATTTTTTTCAGCTAGCCTTACTGTTTTCAAAGTGTTGGGAAGGAAGGAAGAATTGCATAATGAAATAAACCCTGTAACTTTTTTCACTTTGGATTTACATTTGTGTATGTCCCAAGCTGAGCAGATGCTTATCCATTGCAATGACTGTATCCTCAGCCCAAGAGTTACAGTAAGACTTTGTTTTTGCTGTTACCCTGTTTAAAACAGAACAACTGGAAGGTTTTTATTAAAACAGAATGAATTCAGATTTATGCAGAGATCATGAGTGTCTTAGAGCTAATTCTTTCTTCTTAAACCAATATAAATAAAGATTTTATGTAACTGTAAGCACAATGAAGAAAGAACACATTTTCCATTGCACCATGATCAGGTCTGAGGCAAAAGTGTCCCACTTCAGTGATGTACCATTTTAAAACAAATAGAAGTCTCAAAAGTTGTAGCTGGTAACAATTGTTGTAGCTCCTGCTCCCACCCAAGAAAAAAAAAAAGACAACAGAAGTAGAACTGCAGAATCCAAAATGTGTCATAAGCAACTATCCTTCAATTTTTTATCTTAACGTATATTAATTTTTGTTTGTCTTACAGTCACTGAGGTTCTGTGATCAAATTCCCATGTCAGTATGGTCAAGAGTATTTTTTAAGGTTACAGACCTATATTTCTGTCCCTAGTAAGAGATCTCACATGCTTTGCTATTTAAATAAACTGATGGATTGTCAGACTGCAGGTGTCTGTCTGCTGTGGAAATTACTGAGTTTGAGATAGCAAAACCTGAAGAATATTAAATACAAAAGATAGCCAACTGCCCCTCATATGTTGTTAATAAGTTTTAATGCTGCCAAATTTGGGTTGGACTCGGTGATCTTGGAGGTCTCTTCCAACCTAGTTATTCTAGTTATTCTGTGAAATGTTCTGACTTATCATTACCTTCAGACATGATATTTGAAGTCCAGACTTGGATTCTCTTGTTCAGATGAGAATAGAATCAGGGCTGAAAGTCTTACAATAGACCATCCAAGATGTCTTGTATTCCTCACTGTTTCGTGCTGTAAATTGCTACAGAAAATATTACCTCATCACGCTAAAAAGTCTCACAAAACTTTCTAAAAATTTCTCACTCATGGTAAGCTCCTCTTGCAATCAAAGGTTATGAGGCTGACATATATATACAGTTACAGCAAATCATAAATGTATTCCTTCAGCTTCTTCTTAAAAATGTCTATTGACTTTGGGAGGGAAGAGCGAGGGCTGGGTTGTAGGCAAATGACAGAGAGAAAAAAAGAGGAATGGAATAGTAAATTCTTCCCTCTATTACTTTCTAATTACTACTTGGCTCTAACACTGTCCTTTTCTTCTGCTCAAAGCAGAGATCAGGAGTTTGAAGTCAAGCACAGTCACCTTAAACATAAGAAAAAAGTTTAAATCTAGGATCAGCTTGAATTCTGGATGACAAATTCAAAGCGTTTGGGTGACAGGAACTTTCCTTGCCTGTCTTTAGCAGTTGATCCTGGATATAAAAAACATTATAGAGTATCTCCATGCTCTCTGTTTTTCTTCCTTTGTACTGTTTAAAATTCCTTGAGATGACTCCTTTTGAAGAGTTTCTGCATAGTTCCTCTCAGCTCTACTATGTTTTCATAAGTTGTTCATTCCCTTATTGAAGCTGCTCAGTAAGGCATCTTATGTCCTCTGTGTCACAGAACGTGTAGGGGAAGTAGAAATTACTTTTGTATGACTTAACCCTGTCTCCGGCACCATGAGCTCAGAATGACACACTAGCATCCTTCTTACTGCTTTTTGCAAATCACTTTTTGAAGTAGATCATAAAGAGGTTTTGGTGTTTTCATATGCTGTTGTTGCTGTTGGGCCAGGTTCATGAATTAAAGTCAGGCTAATCACATTGTCCTAGAGGTCTGCTCTAAGCACCTCCTGACTTGTAATCCTTTGTCACTTCCTCGCTAAGCCTCGCTCTCTTCCATTTAGTCAGTCCACTGTAGTATTTCTGTTCAACACCACTGTGCCATCACTTCATGGCATTCAGGTCCCCAGGACCTAGTGGAACTCCACTTCCTTGCAGCAAAAATCTGTTTGTAGCTGATCAGCAGTACCTGTCCCTGTTGTTTATCTACAAGTAAAGTGGGTCAGATTGGTTCAAGAATTGCTTCCACTCAGAAGATCAAAAGTCCAAGGTTTACTGCCTTGAGAGTTGGAGCTCCGTAACACAGGTCAGGGACTGTCACCTGGTCATAGACAGGTAATCATCTACTAATCACAGAGGTACCTGAACACTGTGACAGCTAGCAGCCCCCAGCTCCTACAGAATTCTCAGACAAATCTTTGTTTTTCCACTGCTCTAAGTGCTGCAGCCAAGCCCAGAGTTTCAGGTGATCTTATGCTGACAAACATGCTACCAGTACTCTTCCAACAGCATTATTCATAGGTGGTGTGGTTTCACCCCAGCTGGCAACCAAGCACCACAATTAGCTCTGCCTCAGCTGAAACCAGCACAATAGGATCTTGTCATCCTGATGGATTCAGAAAGAACATTAAGATTTTGTATTTACATGAGTCACCTCACCCATCTGTACAATTTGGTCACCTCTAAAACCAGGTGTGGTAGCAGATTAGCAATGCACAGAGGCACTATACTTCAATATAGGGCAATGAATTTAAGGTAGTGAGAGAGGATGTTCCTGAAGAGATATGAAAAGCAAATGTCAGTGCTAGGCTGAAAGAGGAGAGATGATGGATGCTGATCTTTTCAGGACTTTACATGCCTCTTTCCATTATCTAGGAAAGTTGTTACTGTCCCTGATCTTTTCTGCCCTCAAAGCACCTCTGAGTCTCATTCCTAGCAGATATGCATCCAGATGCATAAAGATTTGAAGAAATAATTTTGGAAAACATTCCTGCTTATTAACTATTTAAAATGGGGGAAGACTGACTTCTCATTTGCAGTCACTAACAAATGTTTTCAATCAATCACCCCTCACAATCCAAGTAGGAAGATGCAATTCAGACACAATAGCCTGTCTGCTAGGAAATGGATCAGTCAGCTAAGCTGCTTTTTTTCATTCTTCTGTTTTTCAACAGACTTACCTTCTCCCCAGAAAGGAGAAGGAGGAGGAAGAAACCTATGCAGGAGGAAAGAGTGCAAAACCAGTTTTATTCTTTTCTGGCCAGTTTTAAGGAAAAGAGCAAAGGGGTTGTAGGATTGTTTCACTTTGGGAATGTTGGAAAAATGCTTGTCCCACTATGAAATTACCTTATACCTCTTGATCTGGACCAAAGGGGGAAAGGGAAGGAGAGAGAGGTGTAGTTAAATTAAAAACTCACTTTCTTCAAGGCTCCTATAGAGTAACTCAAGCAAGTTAATTTAAAAGCTTATGAGCAGTAGTTATATGGGAAAAAATGGTACTTGTATGGCTGCTCTAGACATAGAATCAGATTTTTCACAAATGGGAAGATATACAAAGAAGAATAAGCAGCCATAAAGAGATGAGCATATATTGCAGTGTAATAAATGTGGACTTAATGACACGAAGAGAGACAATATGTAGATATGAAATCAACTACCTCACAAAGGCTATGAAAATACTTGGGAGATGAATATTCATTTCCCTTGTAGGCAGCCCATTTATATCTATTTTGTGGCATTATTATGACCATGGCCAGTCTGACTAGAATAGACACTTCTTACAATCTTCTGAGTTCTTTGGATGGTATGAAAAACAAACTCTTTATTTAGATTTTGTTCATTTCTACAGTGAATATTCTCAAAAATTATAGTGAAGCAGAGCCTCCAGGCCACCAACACAACTAAATGAAAAAGAAAATATTTTCTTATGTATAATCTTAGTACATGCTTGTCTTTTTCTGATCATCATGTGGATCCTAACAAGTTATCGTCTGGTACACTCCTAGCCAGAGGGCAATCAGAGAAGGTCATGGTCACTCAAAGAGTTGAAATATTTTCTGTAGAAGCATTTCATGTCCTAGGTGATCTACAAGGAAAGAGCATGTTTTGACCTGTGATAGAGCTGCTGGGTTGGTTAGTATGTTGAATCTTTTAGGTATTGGGTCAGCTCTTAAAATTTCTAGGTCTCAAGCACTTTTTAAACTCATGGTTTGAAAAAGATTCATGAACCTCAGAACTATGTGCTTGGTATATCAGTTGTTTTCCCATTTTGTGCAGAAGACAGATTTTCAAAGGTACTAACCATTTCTCTATTATTCTCATTCATCAAAAATTTTTACCTTTGTTTACCGTGTAAATTAACTTTCTGCTTCTGGATCACAATTATGTGACTCTGTTCTCTTTGCACATTTCTTATGTGCAATATAATAGTCAAGATAATTTCACCTGGAAATAATCTGTAATTTCTCTGATCTACCCTTAAAACTTTTTCCTGTCAATTATAAATCATGTGCTTAGGTCTGTGAGAAATAGATGCATCCATACGTATTCAACACCAATCCACAGCTTCATTGGCATCACCTCTTCAAGAAGCAGAACCTGTAGCAGTCCTTGTGCTGCGCACCTGTGGGAGACCAAATGGGATCAGAAGAGTGTAAGAGTTCCAGTAGTTTTTTATCTTTAATGTGACGGTTTTATGCTTATGAATTACACAAACTGATATCTTGCACTTGGAAGGTAGAGAGTCTGTGGGGGAATCTGTAGCCTGAGTCTGCAATGGACTTCCCAACCTAGCAGCAGCAGTCATTGCCTGAAGGTGGGTGGACAGTCGAAATGAACTTCCGTAGAGTATGTAAACTTCAGGGAGTTGAGTTGAAAAGTACAAAGGTCTTGGTTTGAAAATCAAGGAAGAGTGCACCTTGCTAGAAAAAAGGTTATTTTGGTGTAGTTGATAACTTTTCAAACAAAAGTAAGAGTGAATCTTAAGACTAAGGTGAGTTATGTGTCCACGGCTAGAAACTGGGAAGGGATGCAACAGCAGGGATGGTGCAAGGCTAAGGTAGCAGGAAGCTTTGAAACTGCAGAAATGGTTTGATATAATTAACAGGAATTATCAAGTACTGGAATAGCAGGTCAGGACTCGTGGATTGTAAGAGCCTTGTAGTAGGCTCAGATAAGAGGAGAGGCAGACACTGATCTCTTCTCTGAGGTGACCAGTGACAGGACCCAAGGGAATGGACTGAAGTTGTGTCAGGGGAGGTTTAGGTTGAATATTAGAAAAAGGTTCTTCACCCAGAAGGCTGTTGGGCACTGGAACAGGCTCCCCAGGGAAGTAGTCACAGCACCAAGCCTGACAGAGCTCAAGAAGCATTTGGATGATATTCTCAGGCACATGGTGTGACTGCTGGGGGTGGTCCTGTGCAGGGCTAAGGGTTGGACTTGGTGATCATTGTGGGTCCCTTCCAGCTCAGCCTATTCTGTGATTCTGTGAAATAAGAGTACTACAATGCAGCAATATTGTAAGGGTGAGATAGCCTTGCAGTGCAAGTAATAGCAGTGAGGGTTAAGTGGAGAAAATTGTATTGGCAATGTTGAAGAGATGAAAAACAAATAAGTTGCAGCATACATCTGAAATATTGCCACATTGCATGTATGCTGTTGCCGCACTGCCTTCCCAGATGGCTGCTCCTCAAACCCTGCTCGAGCCCAGGCTGGCTGGCAGCCACCTTTGAGGGCCACGAGGCAGATGTCCGGGCACCAGAGCACCAAACGTCTCTCCACGGGAGAGATCGGGCACCCTGGCGACTCAGGAGCCACTGGCCAGGCGGTACGTCCTGCCACACACCTCGCAAGGGGTTTCTTGAGTGTGGCCAGTTCTCCAGTCCCTAACCAGCGCTCCAGGAGGAAGGACCTTTGGCTACTGCCTGCCAAAGGAAGCAGAAAATGACTCTCTGAGTAGGGTGAAACAGAACTCAGTTTATTGGAGGTCCAACCCCAAGGAGAGCCTACTACAGAGAGTGCTCAGGACCCTTGGGCTTGACCTTATCAAGGGGGTGCAACTGAGGGGAGGGGAGAGGAAAAGGACCAACCAGGGATAAGGGAAGGTGGGGTTTGGGGGTGACAGACAGGAATAGAAGCCAGAGGCCTTCAACTCAAACCTGTCAGGGATTGAGTAACTTGGATTGATAGGGAAAAGACTAGAAGAAGGGGAGGAGCTGGGGTACAAATATGGGATAGGGAAGGAGGGGTCCAAGGGGGCATACAACTGAGGGATGGGATAACAATTCCAGGAGCAACCAAGTGGGAAAGGGGAGGGAGACCGGAGCAGTCCATTTACAGATAATATAACTGGGGGCTAACAGAACTGTACATTGAACCTTTACATATGTATAAAACCATAGAAAGCACCGTCACATGCCATGTCTTATATGCCCAGTGTCTTTCTGTAGCAAGTCCTATACAGCTGTAATTTGTCCGAGCAAACCTTTTCACCTGCAAAAAAACCCCAATTCCTCTCCATCCTTTTAAAAATTAAAAAGGCAAGTGAAAACTATTTTGGGAGAGAATACAGTACTCAGTGAAAACAATACCACAGCCTGGCTTTACCACCTCAGCATCAGTCTCAAAATGCCGATTCCCCTGCACTTACTTTCTTTTGAACTTGACTTTAAACTTGACTATAAACTGTTCTGGCAGTGGCTGTGTGTGTTGTATAGCCCTTCTGGAACTCACTGGCTGTTCAGGTTTGCAGAGAGACAGCTGCTCTTGTAGTGATGATGGCTGTAAAATGAAAGGATTAAGCTGGCTACATCTTTGTAGTGCTTTGTACTGTAAGCTAGTCAATCACAAGTCTCTGAAGGTACCATAAAGAGGCAGTCTTTTACATGGAAAAATAGATGGATGTCCAAATACTGTTGTCATTAGAGAATTACTTTCTACTTACACTCTAACTTTTTAGGTGTTTAATTTTCATCTGCCTGCTGTAGCAAAATGCCAACAGTATTATATAAGAAGTAGGCTAGGTGGAGAAGGTTGGCTGCTCAGGAATCAATTCCTTATCATTCTAATTGCTTAGTATGCAAAAGTGAATTTGGAACAAATTTTAGACAAAAACAAAACTCAATGAAGCTTTGAAATAATGAAAGTAATAACTGCAGTTTTAGTCTCTGCAAGTAAAACTGGCGATGTGAATTCATCCAGTGTCCTCACTAGAAAACCGTTTTTAGTATAAATACAAAGAAAGGAAAAGAATTAGTAGGGTGAAAAAAATGTTATAAAAAGGAGGAAACGATGGCAATCAAGGAAAAGGAAAATGACAGTAGGTAGTGCTTAATAGGAGATACTTCCTACTGCTAAGATTCCACAAACTAGGGAATGTAAAAGCTTAAACGCTACCATGGTTTCTCTAGTGTGGGTGCGATAGTGTGGGTACTGCTAATTATTTGAATACTACAAAATAAAGCAGGACAAAGCATTAGGAAATGCAGTAAATAATTAAAATCTTGTGGATTTCTGTCATCTATTTCACCTGAGAGCTTTCAAGTGCTTCCTAAGAAAATTATTTTATAAAAATCATATCTTCTCTGACAGAATTATATTCTGTCTTAGTAAAAGATCAGCTAAGTTACGTAGAAGTTAGACAATCTTGCACTGGGACAGAGGTAGGTGAAATAAATGTCTATAATTGTTTTTTCATACCTTGTTCTCAAGAATATATCAAGTAAAAATTAAAATAAAGCTTGGTAGTGTCACCAGTTACCTCTTTTCTGTTTGGTGAGGTTGGGGTTTTTTCTGTGTTTTTGTGAGGGTTTTGGCAGGGGATTTGCGTGTGTTTGGAGTGGTTCGTTTGTTTGTTTTTGTGTTTTTTTTCATTGGAGTTAGATTCCTGTATAACATGTAAATGTTATTCTCTGCAATCCCAGGTTCTTTTCCTGTGAGTAACATTATTAAATACCAATGAGGTAGTACTGGCTTAAGTCTGTTTCATAAAGGAATTGATAGGAGTCGCATGGCTTTTAGCCCCTTAAAAATTGTATTTTATAAGCCCATACCTAACATAGCATTACATACTAAATCATTGCTACCTATTTTTGTAGAGAATGAAAGAAAAAAGTACATACCTTTGTTATTATGATAGGGTATAGGAACAGGCTCATTCTTTTTCTTCAACAAAAAGAATTGGTTCAGAAGTAGGTAAACAAAGTCTTTAGAGCTAAACTGGCTTTGTAACGATAAAAATTGATTTAAGACTTTCTTCATTATTTCTGATATATAAAGATGAAATAAAGGCCTTCCTGTTCCTAAGACAAATGTAGAACATGCCTTAACCATTGTGCAATTATCAGGTTTCCCTAAATGAGCCTAACAGTGGAAAACGTGTGTTTTCTATTATAAACTGTACAATTTCTGTGCTCTTTTCTCTGCTTGGTCTCTGGGTCAGCACAAACTTTTCATTGCATCGGATGAGACTGGGTCAGCCAATTCTCTGTCATACTGTCTATACCACCCCAGCCAAGTTTGAGGAGATTGCATTTCATCGATTTATCTAGTTGGCACACTATTCAGGGAAAAGAGAATGTATTTTTGTTGTCTTCACTGCAAGAATCTGCCACAGTGGGCCAATCCCTTGCTTGTTCATTTACTCACCGGTTTTCAAAAACTGGTCTGCTTCTGAGTGAACGGTACCATGGGTCAGAATTGTTGATTTAGGATGTGATGCTGTACTTCCTTCTTATAACTGTATTTCTGTTTGTTTATTTACCACAATAGTGAAGAAACTCTTTTTTTAATCTATTTTTTACTCTGGAGAAGTGTGTGTATCAATTAGCCTGCATGTCCAAGCGTCCTCTCTGTTTTACCTTTGTTAAGAGAGTACACAATTAGGGTAGTAAGTCTTATTTTAGGATTTTATTTGCTAAACTGTCCATAAGAAACTTGAAAATACAAATGGTCCAAACCCTGACAGTAAATACCTGAATCCCCTAGCAGCAGTTTTTTTAATCAATTAGAGCAGGAGCTCTCAGTTCAGCTCTGTACAAAAGTAAAGCAGCAGCCTCGAGTCCTATAATTTCTTTCCAAGAACTGTGGTATTAGCCTTGTCATATTACATCAAATTCCATCTTGGATGCACAGTATCTGTTTCCCTTAATTCTATGAGATAACTTAAATTGGTATTTGTTCTTTTTCTGAACTCAGCAGTTGCTTTGTTCTATCCAAGAAACAGCATTCTTATGAGACTATATGAAGTGCTTTGAGTTCTCTCTCAGTATTAAATCAAAGCCATATCTTCAATTTAAAATATACACAGTATCAAAGTATTACACTTTACTGAGTCAACCCATGGTTGACTAGAGATCCAAAAGAGACCCTCTTCATTTACTCATGAAGTCTCGTGTATTTTGTGGAAATGAAATTAGACACTGCATTTTGACTCTGAGAAAGCATCTTTCTGCTTGTGCTTAGTGACTTTTTTTTTGTGTTGTTTATATGTGATATCTGCCAAGTAAATCCATGGAGGGGGAAAGCCATCACAAATCTTACTGAAGCTCTTCCAGTCAAGACTGTCTGTATCTGTTTTCACTGTGCTTTTTCTTATTGAGGGTGGTATATGAATTTGTTAGGTTCAGATGCCAGAATTATATAAATAAGCAAGAAATATTTTAAGGTTCCACGTAATGGCTTCTGTAAATTTGGAAGTCTAGCAAACCAAATTAAGGAATAAAATTGGCTAAATAAGTTTACCCTTCAGTTTGCCTGTAAAGTTTTATTTCACATTTCAGCCTGTCACCCTAACCTTTTCTTACAGCTTACTTTTACAGCATTTATTTCCCTTAAGAGCTGAAGACCCACCTGATGCACAATACAATAACAGTACAGAGGATTGATCTGAGGTTAGAATATCAGTATTTGTCTTAGCTGACATCATATTCAGAACTAGTCCAATGGACAAGAAAAATAAGATCTGTCCCATTCTGTTGCAGTTGTGATGTTTCTGAATTAAAGATTTTAACACCAGTAAATTCAGTAAAGATATAATAAAAACCCCTCCAAACTGTAGTATTTATCAGACTTCTTTTCTCTATCAACTCTAAGAGTTGCTTCCCACAAGTATGTAACACAGCAACTGTACTTTGTCAAGCATGGATAGTTCTACTGAGTAAAATAAAAAAGCTTCTGGTATTTGATGATACTTCCTGAGAGAGGAGCAGCATAAGTCAGGATAACAGTGCAGTGCAGAGCAAGAAGAAAGGTGGTCATTAGAATAATATAACTTGAAGGTCTGCTTCCTTTCACTGCCTGAAAACTGATAGTGTATAACAGCTGCACCTTATTCCTGATTGTCCACAGGTAGTTTTGAGTCAGCCATAAGACCTTTGTAGCAGGTAAAACTTCAATTGTTTACAAACAGCTCCTTTTAAAGCTTCGGTATTTTAAAACTTCCAAGACTAAAACTTGCAGATGTCCAGGAGCTATTGGTTTTGTTCTTCTGTTATCCTGGTTGTTTTAGACTAGCTGGAGCATGTTAAGTGCCTCTTTTTAGGGCATAATGAAAAGGGAGTGGTATAGGAACACTGGAGATTAAGCAGTCCTTAGACATGGAAAAATCCGAGTAGAAGAACAATCTGGGCATTGATGTTTTTATTTCAGATTGCTTTGCTTATAAATTCAAAGCCTGCAAAAAAACAATTTTAGGATTCTTCCTAAACCTGTATTTGGAGTGGAGCGAAACTGGAATACCGGGAAGAGTATTATTCAAATATTTAAAAGCTATGTTTGAGAATAGGCCAAATGTCTTCCATATAAGAGCTTACACCATGGCTGAGAAACTATGTAAACCAAAAGGAAATCCCTCAAAATGAAACAGTGAGAACCATAGAAAGGAAAGACGGATTGCATGTTGAAAATTAAGTGTGACCAATCTGGGATATATGTTATCAAAAATTGCTTTTTAAATGATACTTTCTTTTACTACAGAAGCCATTATTGAACAAAAAAAACCCAGGCTCAATGCAATTCAATTTGAATTTATCACTCTATTATTTTAATATATTTACTCAGGGTTAACAAGTCATTGAGCATCAAATTACTCACTTTTAATGAGTCCCTAATGGTGAAAGCAAACTGCCTACAATTGTACAGTAAAATAACAACAAAGAAATGGCAGAAGGCTATAATAAAAATCAAGTAACTGCTATTGAATATTTGGTGTGTGGATGTCAGACTTGCTTTGAGAAGTGATTCTATTAATTTAGTTCAGTTGGTTCATTGGCTGTATTGCTGTAAGTCCAGTTTTGGTTTCAGGAAAGGTGTTTGGTTTTGGCCTTTAAAAGAGATTGAGGGGACAGATACCATATATGTACTAATTAGTCCTGACAACCTACCAGTGCCTAGTCTGACAAATAAATTTAACAAGTAGAAGGAGGGAGGAATATTTAAAACAATTGTGTGGTTAAGTACTCAAAGATGTGTATAGCTTTGTTAAATGGTTTCTAAATGGTTAAGTATTGAATTAATAAAGGATCATTATGACAAAAACACACCTAAACAGAGTTTAATGGCTTGTACTAGTGCTTGCTGCCCCTTCAGCTTGCTCCAGTTGTATTCTACAAGTATTTTTACCTTTTTAATTATTCTTTTATAGAATAACAATATCTATAAATTCCAGGAAGGCTAATGGGCCTCTGTAAGATATCCTTTTCCCTCATGATGGCAATGCGATGCTGCAGATAGGTTGTATTTGCTTAACTTTCTAATGCTTGTTGGCACGGTGACAAGGATGTCTCTCGGTGGGTGACACTCATCCTCAGGTCAGATATCTGGGCAGTATGTTCTCATAACATGTTGCTGTGAAGGTGCATTCCAGTGATATGACCCCTTCCTCAGTCTCTTTTTCACACCTCTGCCCATTCTGTCTTTCAACCTGTTTTGCACTCTGTAGGCAGAGAAATAAAAGACAAGTGCTCCTGAGGTTGGGCACTACGAGAGAGGTGAAAGAGAGCTGTGCCCAACACTGAAGCATTAATAAGAAGTCCAGCTTCTTTAGTATTTGTCTTTGAAGAGTCTGCAATATAGTTATCATCTCCTGTTCTTGTGCAAAAGCTGATTTTCTAAATCCTGACTGTGAATACTTTGGCTCTGACTATACATCTGGCAAAGACCTTGTTGCCTCATGAACAAAAAGATAAACCTCGGAAAACAATGGCAACAGCAGAAAGAGGAATGCTCAGCTGGCAAGCTGGTGGATTTTTTCCTCCTTTCAAAGCAGCCTATAGGTTTCTAACTGTGGTTTCAATGAAAGATGGAGAGAATTGCTGTTTGATCCAGGGGTTTTTTTTTGTGACAAGTAACTATATTGTTTTGGGAATTTTATTGTATTCATGAAATAAGTTAAATTCTGCATTCTGCAACCTCTCTCATTTCAATTCTTTCTCAAGAGGCCTCTTTCTACCTCAGTGGATCGTCAGCTGCTAATATAACAATCACTTTGTATAGAAGGAATTATTGGTCTAATGTAAAATGAGTTTCCTGGCACATCATCAGTATAAAAATCTTAGAGGAGGAAAAGCGAAAATATGGCCTCATTTTTTTGGTTGTCTTAGTATATTGATTGTTTTGCAGCATTATCATCCTCCACAGAGGGGAAGGTCAATACCATTATAACTCCCACTGCTCTCACCCACTCTTTAAAACAAAATTGAATCCAGTGTGTTATTGAAATAAGAAGAGCATGTACACGCAATTATTTTTTTTCACTTTTCAAGTTACATTGAACAATGGACACCTGGCATATCAGCCATCAAACAGAAAATTAACACTACTAATAGCAGTGTTGATTCAATGTTGATTTAATTTTGACTTCAGAAGTTAATCATCTCCAACACGATGGATGGTTATTTAATGAGAAGGATTCATGGGTTCTAGAAACCACACTACAAGCTAGCAAATCAAATCTGATGCCATCACCTTCTTACTGAATCATTATTTTGGCACCGCAGAACAGCTGGAAAGCTTCATTGCTCAATACAGCCAGGAAGCAGGGGATTGCAGCAGGAATCAAACCCTTCAAGCTGCAAGGCATATGAATATGCAGTTCTGAAATAAACTTGCACACAAATAATTAATGTAGCAATAGGCAAAGTAATAGCAGAAATGAAACCATACGAGCCTTTCTCAGAAATAATAACTAACTGATATTTTTCCATGTTCATAGATCATTATCAAATCAAAAAAGTGGGGTTTTTTTAGAGACGATATTAATTGAAATGTTCTAGGAGGTTTTGGGGTTTGGGGTTTTTTCTTTGTTTGTTTGGGGGTTTTTTGTGGATTTGTTTTAGATTTTTTTTTAGTTGTTTTGGTGTTATATTTATGCTTAGTACTTTAACTGAATTTAGTACTAATGACAGCTTTGAAAATGATAATGATGATTTCTGTTAATTTAATTAGCAATTATGTCACAGACATGATCTACGGAAAAGTCTCTGTACCCCCCCCACTTTCTGTACCTGACTGAGTGGCTTCTTGGGGATCTATCAAGCAGTCAGTGTGAGTTGGGTTTTTTTTACTGTGAAATTGTCAAAAGCAAGGGAAAATGATTATTGCTCCCTTCACTGCTTCTGTAAGATGGACCTATCTGCCCAGTGGCAACTGAACTAAATTCCACCTGCTGATTTCATGCAGTCCACTTACAATCTGATAGTGGTGGCTTTCAGCCTCTTTTTATATAGATCAAATTGGAACTGGTAAGCCAGAGGCTAGAAGTTTCAATACTCTTCCTTTTACTCATCTAATATTTTGTTCACTTCAGCAATTTAGCTCCAATAATTTTTTTTTGTTGGAGGACATTATATGAATAAATCTGCTTCTTTCCAAAGAGGGTACTACATGATTTAGCCCTAATTTTTCTGTATTCTATAGGTAAGTAAAGAGAAGATGTCAGTAATATTTTCACCAAGGTAGCAAAATGTGTGTTACATTACTGTATTATTTTTCAGTACCTAGAGAACATTCATTAGGAAAGATCATCAGACTAGCGATAAATGACTTACATTATTTTTTGTGCATACAAGGTATTCCTCTGGGGGTTCATTCTGCATTCCTTCCTATTCAGAGGAACAAAGAAAGTGGCCAGTTTTTTTGTGGCTAAAATTCCACCTGAAGTATAAGTTATTTTGCTGCTGCTAAAGAATGCTGAGCTGCTGGTAGGAGATACAGATGTAGATGCCACAATTTTATATCTATTGTTTCATATATCAGAAAATGCTGCTTGATCTTGTCTTGCCTCTGTTCTTTTTTGCAAACTTTTCTTGTCCTGACAAAGATAACTTGAATTTGTACATTCTTTCACTTCTAGCATAGTCGATGTTCTTTCAGTATGTTACCTGAAACCTTTTGTACTACTGATTCCTGACTCAGAATTGCTGTGAAGTCTTAGGGACAGCAAGTAACTGTGGTCAAGTAATGATTACTGTACAACTGTGATAATCTTAAAGGTAGTCACATTTTGGCAAATAGATTTGCAGCTAGTCTTGAGAGATGCGTGTTTGGTCTGAGGAAATAAGAGACCTAAGGAGTTGACCAGCAAGATTAAAACCTTAATTTTCATGTTTTGCCAAAGCTGATAGAAATATAAAGATAACATCTTAATAGGTAAATAAATATCCTTTGTTTTTTCAGGCTCTGAGGCATATCAGGGGTGGGGGGAGAAGTGTATGAGTTCTAGGTGAAGTTGTCACACCACCAGTTTAGGACTTATTTTCAATCATGAATACTTTCAGCCATTTTTTTTTCTTTGTAAATTATACAGGAGAACTGGTAGGTAGATTTAATATTTTTGATGCACAGTGAGCAAAAGACTAGAGAGGAAGGTGTGAATGAGTAGTAATGGCTAAAGTAAAAGTTCTTGTACACCAATGCTCTGTGAAGGCCTAGAGTAGAGAGTTGGGGGGAAAAAAGCCAAATCTATTAGTAAAAACAGATGTATTTAATGTTG
This sequence comes from Calyptomena viridis, assembly GCA_013390005.1. Taxonomy (NCBI): domain Eukaryota; kingdom Metazoa; phylum Chordata; class Aves; order Passeriformes; family Eurylaimidae; genus Calyptomena; species Calyptomena viridis. The sequence continues at coordinate 16,986 of WEIV01005806.1, read as the reverse complement.
CTATGGACAAGGATTATATATGCAGGTAAAATAATTTCCCTTGCAAATAGAAAGAAGCTCTTCTGACCACTATATTATCCCTAACAGAAAACAAATTAGATCACTCTTTCCCTTCCCAGTTGCTCTTTAATGCATTAGTAAGGATGACAGAAGTTGCATCTGTCTGGGCTAACAACACCTTGCCTTGTGCAACCAGTGAGTTGTCTTCTGTCTTCATGCATCAGTTGCTCTATCTAGAACCTGCCAATGAGGATGTATTTACCCTTACTAAGGGATACCCTTGGGTACCAGTGATTATTTAGTAGATAAATGTTAGGCTGACTGGTGCAGGACATCAGAGACAGACACGAACCTTAAGCTCCCAACACACTCCTACCTCTTCTTTTGATGTCATACACAAGGTTTCACCATCCTGTCACTGCTCTTCCAAAGGCTGTCACCACAATATCACTCCACAGGGGCACAATTCAGATCCAAGTGAAGTCAGTAGGAAATATCCAGTTGGCTTCCTGAATGCTGTTCGTGACTTGAGCAAGCTGAGGACAGGCAAATATAGAACAGACATCAGTGACATGTTTGTGTTCAAGCAGCTTTTGAAACTGGGCATCCTGAGTGCATACGTGGAAGCAGCTGTGGCCTGCAGGATGCTTTAGGGAGCATCTGGCTTGGTTGCTTGCTTTCACATTGCTCTGAGAGCAGCAATCCCTTTCTGAACAGCAGTGCCCATAATGGCCCCGTTTTTCCAGGGTTGGTCTCAGTGTGTTTGTGTCTGCAGTAGCCTTGTTCTATAACAGGTGGGCTGTGATGGTGGGGGAAGGGTACCATGTGCGCACCATTTCTCTTGCTGGCAGGCATGAAAGAGAGGGAGAAGATGCCAGCTATTACATCAAACCTTGGAACAAGAGGTGTGCAGAAGTTCATGCTTCTGCTCTGGAGTTCTTGCTGGCAGATTGTGCCAACTGATGGAAGAATTGCCTAACTTGAATAATAAAAGTGCTCTGAACTATAAGCTGAAACTTTTTAATAGGTGTATGCTGTTAACAAGGCTTTCTTTGTTTGGGCCTTGGAAAGTCTCTAAGACCCACTCGAGAGAGAAATTATCAAATGTCTTTTTGTTACCTGAAGAGAAATTGTCTTGCTGAAATGCAAAGACTACTTTCTCCATCATCACCACCTAGCTGAAACCAAAGTGGTTGTGGTAGAGAAACAAAAAGAGTGGGAATATAGGGGAAAAGACTGAGTTAAAGACTAAATGAAGGGGGAGGAGGAGAAGTGGCTTGAAAATTATCCAAGGTATCTAAGGAGTGGGTCCTACTGTAAACAGGCAAATCTGTGTCTAGTTATTCTGGAAATCTACTTCTAATGCAAAAAGTGATTAGTGGAAGGCCTATATGCTATCAGAATACAAGAGAGACTAAACAGGGGCCTTAACACAGAAATGTTTTGGCATTGATTTGTCCTCTAGAAAACTTAGAAATAAGACATGTATTCATCAAAAACTAGAGTTTTCACTGAAAAGTCTCATTTTTAATGTTTATTTCAGCAACATAGTGTAATACATAAGTTCTGCTCCTTTTTATCTTGAAGAATCCACTGAGGTTAAATGGACTGAAATTCAAAGACTGTGAGCAAGCATTCCTGAACTGATCCATCTTTGCCACTATTTTGCAGTATGTTCTTCTTGGTTCTGTTGCAACTGTCTGCTCTCTGGACTTAGTTTTCTCATTTGTAGATGTGAATAGCTCTGGAGAGGTGTGATATTAGATGTAAAGTTATTTGAAGCTATAAGATATAAAGATATGTGACTTGGTCTTTTAGAATAATGGACGGCCTATATCTGTTCGTTTCTAACTTTTGAGATTCTGTTCTGACCCCTAAGTGTAGGGCTGGTCCTCACTACAGCAGCCTTGCTGTCCATGGCAGCAGTAAATTAAGAATACAGATTTATTTTGAGGCTTTTATTCTTTTTCGTGTTTATGAACCTTCCTTGCTCTCCATGTAGTAGTCATGTAGGCTAATTAAATGTTGGTATGTGCATATTTGATCCTTCCCATTGTTTCTTTTTAGTCTATCTTCTAAAAATCATGGTTTGTACCAGCATGTCAAGCAGTAGGACAAAAGGCAGAAAGAGGCACTAGTAGATTATGTGAATCTGTGACAAGCAGGCAGAAGGGAAAGGTTCAGCAGGGGATGTTATAATGCTTCAATGGCATTTGGTTGAATTACTGCAGTTGAACCTTTCTAAGCAGAGGTGACACAGAATTGTAACTATTTGATGTGTAAGTGAACTATTTGGTGTGTAAGTGGGCCGGTAATTAAACACAAGATTTAGGAATGATAAGATTTGGTTATAGTTTTGAACATATTGCCTGGAAAGATCTTAATTTTCTTTACCGTGCTGCAGTTTCCCTTTTTGCAAAATACACCTGCTACTTCCTTCAAAATCCAATTAAGGGCTTGTGTCATGAGTATTGTGCTTTGAGATGTTTAACAAAAGATGATATGCAAATGCAAGGACCTGCTACACTTATATTAAACTTATGTCAGTAAACGTTCATTTAATCATTAAACCACAAAAATATACACAGACTTCCCTGAAAGAGCTTACTCCTGAAACAGAAGCACTGAAACTAAGAGTTGGATTCTTTCATTTCTAGTAGGAACAGGAAAGCTCGGAGAACTGGAGAGTCACCTGCTATCTGGATAAAGGTCAATAATTCTAAATTTCTTTGGGCATTGCAAAGCACACCCAAAGAAGTATTAAACAGAAAAAGAAAATTACTGGAGTAAATTACATCTGAGAAAGTCACCTCTGAGGTCTCAGTGGCCTCCATCCTTATTTTCCAATTCCAGGTAATACCATTTCCATAATACAGTAACTGTCTTAACTCCTGTACTTTTGAAGTGAATGTCAACTTATCTACAGTGGGAATACAAAGCCTCAGTTAAGGATGAAAAGTCTGTGGTGTTTAATGTGCTTCTGATTCCCAGTTCCTTTCTTTAGGTTTCATTATATGGTTAGTGACTCTGAACTCCTTCAGGGTCTGGCTGTGTGTAGTGCATGTAGGAGACCTAACTGGGCTGAGACCAACAACAGAATGTATGCAGTATGTTTAGAAAATCGTCACCACTAATGTTGCCATTTTTTGGACAACTTTCCTAGTTAGTTATTCGTATTAGCCTAGGTCTGATATCAACCTGAAATCTAGATATCAGTTAGAAACTGCCATTCCCAAGGGAGGCATAACTGATTGTTGTTTTCTTGCACTTTCCTCAGAACAGAGTGGTCTACAAGTGGTGAAATAGGAACTGTGACTGAAATTGTTGCAATTAGTTGATGTAGCTGTCCCCCCAGGGCTAAATTTTCATTAATGCTTGTATGCATCTTTCCTTGGAGCAAAATAAATAATTTTATAGTAGCTTCCATCCAACACTATCCATCAATAGAAGTTGATGGAATAAGAAGTTACTTTTAATTGTAATGTTTAAAAAATATTTCAGTAACAACCCTAACTTTTTGTTCTGGAGGAAATGGATATGAGCAGATCTTTAAAAACACTTCCACATCTGTGTGTGCCCTCCTCATGCTTCATTGTCCCTTGGCTGTATGTATAGCATTTATAAAATCACCATATAGCTGACCCATAACCAGCTTTAATGGCATTCTTATATGCTTTGTAAATTGAGGCACATAAGCTAAATAGAATTTTTCAAACTTTCACCATTCGGAGTTGCTCATATTTATTTCAGATGGAAGAAATGCACTGAAGCTGTTTGGAATAAATATTTCACTCCAGCACAAGCCACAGATAGAAAGTGTGTATACAAGATCTGGCTGAGAAAGGACTGCTACTCACTTATTTATGAGTGTAAACAGAAAGACCAAGTAATTCAGGTACCTGTAGAAAGGTTTGGACCACAAGGTGTCCATAGATAGTATTTCACAGATGTATTTTCAAGCCTGGGTATCTTGCCTTCACTAGAGACCTCCATCCCTCCTAGTTTTGTCATCTACATGTGTCCAAAACTGCTACAAACATCTTGGGTAAATCTTAAGCAAATTGTTTATTTGGTTGTTTTCTAGTTTCTCTAGAAATGACTTAGATTTTTCATCTCTCTCTTGCAAAAGAAATTCATTTAGAGCTTTTTTTATTATAGTTGTTTTTTGTTCACTTTCATTTTAAAATATTTAAGTGGAAATTCTGCTGCCTGTACTACATGTGCTGTTCCACTTTCAAGAGTAAGAACCTTTTTGATTTACAGGGTGAATACTTGGAACCAGGTATTACATCCAAGCATTGCTGCTTGAAAGACTTTGAGTTTACATTCCTTGTGTATAATCAGCTTCTGTTGTTACTGTTGGCACTTTCATTATTCAGATGTTGTATATTTATTGATGTAGTGTCTTGGTCAAGGCTTTTTGTTTGCTTCGACTTAATTAGGATGATGTATAAAGGGTGTATAATTTGGAACTAGAAGCTACAAATATCTTAACTGCACCTTTTTTCCCCCCCAGCCCTCTCAACTCAATCTTATAACAATTCTCATGCATTTTGTAATGCCCAAAATCCCTTTCCTGGGAGCTTTTCCAGGATAATTACTAGAATATGTTCTTTTCAGTCTTGAAATATGTTGATATTAGAGCAATTGTTAATTGTATTGTCTGTGAATATGCCTATGATATATTACCAAAACTGGAACTATTTTGTGGTAAGACACAAAATACAGATGTAGCCGATCAAATTGGTGGAATACTGTTTTATGTCATCAAATAAGCCCACAACACTGTCACTTCCCATCTCTTTTTGTTTCTTTTCTGCTTTATTACAGGAATTGCACATAAAATTAGTTATCAGTCTTACTACATATTACATTGCTAGTGATGGTCAGTATTGAATTATGAGGGATGTTAGCACAATTTTCAATAGTCTAATTGCTTCTCCTATCTCCAGTGAAATGTTACATTAAATAGCAACAGTGGCCAAGTTGTGTACAATTTCTGTAATACATTGGTGTGATTTCATTGTCAAAGTCTCTTGCATTGAGTCATGTGGCTCCACCTGCATCTATGTGTTGCATCTAAATCATTTTGTCCAGGGCAAAGTCCTAATAAGGACTATGTGATGCATGATGGGCTGGAGGAGGAAAAATTGATAGAATAAGATGAGGGAAACACAATACAAATGTGTATTAGATAGACCACGTCTCCACTAATAAGGTATTGTTTGTCAGTAAGGGCCCTAGAACTCTAAATGAAGTGTGAAGTACCCCATCCCTGCCCTGGTGAAAGGACAGGAAGGGGTGATAATTGGTTGGGAATGGGATGTTAGATAAATTGGCAGATAAGGTGATGGCCAAACAAAATGAGAAACCCTAGATCTTCTGCATGGTCTGTTTGACATTACTGTCACAAATAATGCTAAAGTCTTCTCTGAAGAGCTAACCAACACTGAAATTGGTCGGTGTTCTTGTATTTTTCCTTTGGCAATCACCAAGGCACTGCTGTGATCCTTTTGACTCTAGCGCATAATCTTCTGTCATTCAGATTAAATATTATACATACCATTTTATTGCACTATAACAGAATTACTCTTTTAAACAGTAAAAACTAGCAGAGGTCCTTATTATTTCAGCCTCTGAAAAGATGTTCTTAACATAGAACATAGGCATGGAACAGTGTATTTGCAGTAAGCAAAATTTATCCATTCCTTTCACCTCTATCTGAGGATGGATTCCTGCCATAAATCTGCTGTCGTGTTGTGATGTTTTGGGGTGGGATGCAGGACTCAGTCAAAGAAAGAAGCCTACTCTGATGTCCTAAAGTTGTTTCTAGATATAATGTGTTATGGAATCCTTTGAACTCAAGAGAGATAATGAAATAGAGTAGTTGAAATTGCAGATACAAAGGACTGTGGAAGACTTAGTTAAACCAAGTCAGACCAGGACAGTCACCAGCAATGAATCAGGTCAGCTTTATCTCGCCAAGTCTTAGAAACTTCCTAGGTGACATTTGCTTATAAGAACATCGGGCCCACTGCCGTGCTGTGAAACAACTGCTCCTCAATGGTTCCCATTCATCACACATCCTCCTGCAAGCAGGATGTATTTGGGATAGTATTAGAAGCAATGTTTACTGTTGCAAGAAGTTTATACTGATTATATACTGAGAAGTACATACTGAGAGTATATATACACTGCTGTACACACAGCGTACTTCTGAATGTTATTAACTCTGGGTATTAGTACCAACTCATTATTTCAAAAATGTGCAAACTTGCTGCTATGAAATTGAATTTGTGTGTTACTGTAATGTGCAGAAAGATCCATTCAGACCACACTAATGATCATCTTAGTAATATGCAGTCACCAACATGTTAGCATATTATTATGCAGTGTCCCTCAGAATTTCTTTGATGCTTTCACACCAAATGTCAGCCTTTGATCAAGAGGAGAATGTGCTCGGTTGTTAAGCTGTGCATCCTGTGAGACAGGACTGTTCTTGCTACAGCCAGTAGAAGGAATTGAGCCACGTACATAAACTCTTAATCAGAATATTATTGTTATTTCAGTTCGTTGTTTGTAAACAGGAAATTGATAATAAGTGTCATTACAATATATGAAAGGAAGAAGTGAGAGCGGAGGAAGAACCAAATAAAAACCAAGTGTCACACAGGCAGGGACAGTTTTGTGTCTGCCTCTTTGGGGAGAGATGTGGTATCTCAGAAGAAGCATGAGTTAGACTACATGGCATGTTCTGCTCCCTGCATTTTCAATAAGCATCTCTTGACATGCTTAGAAGTTGTCAGCACTTGACCAGGAACTACAGGTCCCACCTGTTTTCATACTCTCCTGAAGAGAATTCAAAAATCTACTTTAAAGGAAAAAACTATAAAATGTGACTATCTAGCTGGCTTGATGCATTTTTTTTCATGGATTAAGTAATTTATTTGTTTTATAATTTGTTCAAAATACTATTGAAAGTCACATATTGTTGAAAAGAAACCGAGCACTAGACAAGCTTTTACCAATGAATCAGCTATTTTGCAGCTGAAGCCTTTTAAAATGTAATGTATCTAATGCAAAGATAAGAAAAATGCAGATGTCTGCTGCAACTGTGAACATGAAAGAAGTTGCAGAGAGGGGGAGAGATGTGTAAGGCACAACCACAATGAGCTTGTTTCCTCAGGTTGTGGAGGAAAAATAAACAAACAGAAAAGACCAGTAAGTACTGATAAAAGGCTTTAAACATTGGTTCTCCATGCTGTTAAAAGTTTATAGAGAGATAGTGTTACAACTGCTTCCTTACTAATTCTTTGGCCCCATTGGGTCATTTGTCTCTAGGATTAGTATTTTTTTAATCAGGGGAGGACATTTAATGGTGAATGAAACTAGAAATAAAAAGAAATAACAGTTATGCAGAATGACAGGCCACAAATGCAGAAAAACAACAGTTAATACCAGCTTTCTTGGCATATTTGTGATGTAGGGTAGCGGTGCTTGGATTTTTTAGGGTAGCGGTGATTAAAGGATTTTTTACCCTTTGTATAAGGCAAAATACAGAGTCTGAAGTTTTTAATTTCATAGTACTCTCACTTCTACTGGTATTGTTGACAATACCACAAGAATATAATTATTTACATGATTGTAGGCATTTATCTGTCTTCCAGTAGTCTGAACAGTAAGGCAATTCAGTCTTGCTTGGATTTTGAAGCTGTCTTGTACATTCTTGCAACTATTTCCAAGCTGCAAAGAAAGTAGTTTTATTAAACTTTAGTCACATTAATTTTGAGGAAGTCTGATTCCATGTATGAGATGGGAACAGAGTTGAGTAGCCTGTCAGAACTACAGAATTAAAGGAATTGTAGAATAGGCAAGGCAAATATTGCAATAAAATTGTTTTCCTCCAAATCCCAATTTTCTCATGCCAATTAGAGTATTTTCAGTTGAAAGGGACTTACAATGATCGTCTAATCCAACTGTCTGACCACTTCCTGACATGCCTTCCAGTGTTTTCACCAGCTTTGTTGCCCTCCTTCTTCTGGGCACTTTCAATGACCTTCACATCCTTCTCAAATTTTGGGGCACAGTACTTAGGCAAAACCACACCAACACTAAATAGAGCAGGACAGCAACCTCTTCTGACTGGCTAGTTGTGCTGTGTTTGATGCACCTCGGGATGCAGTTTGCCCTCTTGAGTGTCAGGGCACATGGCTGACATATTGAGCTGCTGCTAACCAGCATCCCCAGATCCCTTTCTGCAGGACTGATACCCAGCCACTCCTCTCCCAGTTTATACTTGTGTCTGGTGTAGCCTTCCCGCTGTCCAGCCTCGCTCCTTCTTCAGCCCAGGCACTGCTTCGGCCTCGGGCACCAGTAGGAAGAGGCTTCTTCAGGGCTTGCCAAGGGGTGAGTGTGCCCCTGCACTCCCCCGGGGGATGACTGAGGGAAATGGAGGACAAAGAAGGTGCTGGCGGCTCTCCATGGTTATATATAATATAAGTTTATTCACTCCAGAGGCAACGGGCCTCATGGAGGGTCCAAGCTTATCAGGGATAACCAGGGAAGAGCCCTTCTCATTTCCAGCCTATGGTTCTTATAGGGGGTTCCAGACAATGAGGAGGGAGGAGAAGGGAGGGGAACAAACCATTTGGGGTGAGAGGTAGGGATATAACAGAACATACCAAGTAACAGAACAATAATATACAGAGAGAAATACATACTAATCACACATTGCTACAGTCTGGTGTTACTCCATCCTAGGTGTGGGATCCAGTATTTGGACTTGTTCAATTTCATACTGTTAATAATTGTCCAATGCTTCAAACTATCTGGATCTCTCTGTAAGACCTCTTGCCTCAAAAGAGACTTGACAGCACATCCCAGTTTGTTATTGTCAGGAAACTTGTTAACACGGCATTCAACACTGCAGTGTGATTGCTGATAAATATATTAAACAGAACCGTCCCTAAAACTGAACCCTGAAGAACTGTGCCGGTCTGCCCCTCTTCCCCCTCACAAGGAAGTTTTAAACTGCCATGAGATCTCCCCTCAGTCTCCTCGAGGCTCAAAACACCAAAACACCTCAGCTGTTCCTCATATGGCTTCCCATCAAGGCCCTTCACCATCTTCATTGCCCTCCTTTGGATGCTCTCTAAGAGCTTAGTGTCTTTCTTATATTGTGGTGACCAAAACTGCCACAATATTCAAGGTGTGGCTGCACCAGTGCAGAGCAGAGCGGGACAATCCCCTCCCTTGACCAGCTGATGATGCTTTGCCTGATGCCCCCCAGGACAGGGTTGGCCCTCCTTGCTGCCAGGGCACTGCTGGCTTATATTCAACTTGCCATCAAGCAGGACCCCCAGGTCCCTTTCCACGGCACTGCTTTCCAGCATCTCATTCCCCACTCGGTACATACATCTGGGGTTGCCCCATCCCAGCTGCACAATCCAGCACTTAACTGCTGTTGAACTTCATATGGTTGGTGATTGCCCCGTCCTCTAATTCATCAAAGTCTCTCTGCAGGGCCTCCCTGCCTTCAAGGGAGTCAACAGCTCCTCCCAGTTTTTGTCATCTTTCTTAGTATCCCTTCCAGTCCCACATTCAAGTAATTTATGAAGATGTTGAAGAGCACAGGGCCCAAGATTGAGCCCTGCAGAACCCCACTAGTGACAGGTCATCAATCTTATGTCACCCCATCCACTGTTACCCTCTGTGCCCAACTTGTGAGCCAATTGCTCACCCACCACATGATGTGTTTATCCTGCTCAGTGCTGGACATTTTGTCCAGAAGCATCCTGTGGGAGACAGTATAGAAAGCTTTACTAAAATCTATTGGGATCACTAATTTTTGGGGTAATTAATTATTGGTGAAATTAATTATCTATCGGTGATGAATGAATGAGACTGCACACACATGAATAGAATTTGGGATTTCACACACACTCTTCTCTTTTTGCTCTCTCAAGCCCTTTTTCCACATCCCCTTTTATTTTGCTCTTTGTAAAACAGTACCTACTGTTGCCAAACAGCTGATTAGGATTCTCACAACTTTGCAACTCCGTGTTTTGACTTAACATGCTCACTTTCTCACACAGTCTGTGGCTGCTTTCAGCCACCTGTCATACATACCACCATGCATGCTTCCTCACAGTCTCTGTCAAAACATGGGCTTCAAGGCCAAAGGTCTTTTTTTGTCCTAATCAGCTGGGCAGCTGGTGCAGCCAAGTTAACTTGTTCCCACAGAAATCAAAAAAATCCATCAACTGGCTTCCCTTGATCAACTAGATGGGTTGCCCTGTCACAGGAGGAAATCAGGTTGGATAAGCAGGACTTCCCTTTCATGAAGCCTTGCTGTCTGTAACCAGTGACTGTGTTGTCTTTCAGGTATTTTTCAATACTTCCCAGAAAAATCTTCTCCATAATATTTCCAGGCACTGAAGAGAGACTGACAGGCCTGTAGTTTCCAGGATCTTGCTTCTTGCCTTTCTTGAAAACTGGAACAACATTCACCACTTTCCAGTCAGCTGGGACATCTCCTGATTCCCCAGACCACTCAAAAATCGAGAGAGATTTTGGGATGAATCCCATCAGCCCTGTAGATTTGTAGGGATCCAGCTGGAGCAGTAGATCCCACACAATTTCAGGGTCAACTGGGAGTAGATCATTCTCTCAGTCATGGTCCTCCAGTTTGGGGCACTGAGACCCCCTTGATCCATCATCCGTGTTGAAGACAGAGGCAAAGAAAGCANCCACTCAAAAATCGAGAGAGATTTTGGGATGAATCCCATCAGCCCTGTAGATTTGTAGGGATCCAGCTGGAGCAGTAGATCCCACACAATTTCAGGGTCAACTGGGAGTAGATCATTCTCTCAGTCATGGTCCTCCAGTTTGGGGCACTGAGACCCCCTTGATCCATCATCCGTGTTGAAGACAGAGGCAAAGAAAGCATTAAATACCTCTGCCTTGTCTCTGACACTGTGAGGTGACTATCCTTGTCCAGTAATTGATAAAGCCCCATTCACCACAACCCTTTGAGCACTGCCATTCAGCCAGTTCTTAACCTAGTATACTGTGTACCAGCTCATCCCACAGCTGGATAACTTGTCCAGGATGGTGCTGTGAGGGACACTATCAAAAATCTTACACTAAAATCTAGAAAGAACTGCATCCACCACCTTCCTGTCATCCATTAGACTGGTGATGTTACCCTTTAGGAGATTAGGAAGCAGGTTGAACATCTCTGAGGCTTGTTCTCAGAACTGTACGAGTAATCACAGCTGGTAGTATCTTCATGCTGTGGATATTTCAGTGCTGGGACCTGTCACCCATGCAATTATTATGTGACTATTTGTGGTTTTCTTTTGTCTAGCATCTGCTGGCATCTTTCTGTAGGTGGTTCCTAGGGAGACATCTTAACAGACTGTGATATTGTTCCTCTTTTTCTGTACTCTCACAGCCATTGCAAAAATGTACCTTCTAAAACATCTTTTGCTGTTAGCAGACAATGTGGATTGTTTGAGTTTATCCTTTTCCTTTCTTTGTTTGTTGTTATAAAGGTGCACTATGCTTTTATTTGTGCTGATGTCAGCTGGAAGGAATACAGGAGCCATCATCCTGTGTTCTTTTTAGGAAAAAATAGGAGGTGCAAACAGAGTGACTGGATCTTCCCTTAAAAAAGTACTTTTAGACAACATCATTTTGAAAAGTGATAAATGAGAAAAGGGACTTAATCTTACCATGATACAAAACTAGGTGGCTTCAAGGTGAGTTACAGATGTACAGAAGCCAAGAAAGATAGCAATTAAATGTATACTAGGTTAAGTCTAGTGCAATCCGTTGGAAGAATCAAGGACAAAAGAAAATTCATGGCAGTGACTGATGGCACATGATTTCTCACACATTGGAGTCATATCTTAACTTTTGTGGTTTTTTTCAAGTTTCCTTGATTACAAAAATAGCTGGAAAATATTACTTTATTTTGCTCAAGTTTAATTACTTAATTATTTCAGAAAAGCACCGAGAAACCCATCAGTGGCTTTTGAGGGGGGTTGTTTTTTTGTTGTTTGTTTTGTTTTTGTTTCTCCACATCAGCTGCAGAGAGGATGGAAGGATGGATAGGGAGGAAGATGTAAGGGAAAGGAAATATAGACTACAGGATTGTACTGTTGCTTCATCTGACCTACTTGCCCACATGTTGTCATCAAAATTTGATTGTCAAGATAAAAGGATATTACTTTTGGTATCCCAGTACATCTATGCCTGGAAGTAATATCATCATCTCTCTGAATTCAGTTAAAGGAATTTTTTTCACTTCTTGCTCTGAATTACTGCATGTTGTATTGCAGTCTATTGACAAACTGTCATATATTACCCATGAAATGCCTGTGTTTCAATGACGGCTTCTTTTATCTGTAGCATGCAAAACATCTAAGGGTTTAGGGGTGAAAGGGGCTACAGTGTCGCACGTGCTAAGACTGTTCAGGTACCAGATAGTGAAGTAGCAGCCAAATAGTTTCCTTTCTGGAGCAGGATAGTAAAATTGATTTCCCTCTCTTTTTTTCCTGCATTGTATGAAGTATTCTGTACATTCAGAATTTAATAGTTTATTGTCATAGTGAATAGGATACTTACGAAGGTTAAGTAGGTCAAGTAATCAGCTTATGACCTGTTTCTATTAGCAGGACTACTGTCAATAGTAATTAGCTGTGTTCTTTGTTTTTGGGGATGTTGAAGAAAACAAAGTTATATGTAAGAGAAAAGCATATATAGTACCAAGTGGCATTTAAAGTGAAAAAATGGAATAGAGCAGAGGTAGTGTCATGTGTGAGATAGAATAAATGAGACAAGCTGAGGAACCCTAGCAGTGAAACACTTGCAGGCTTGTGTGGTTCTTTTGTTTGTTTTTCTGGAAAGAAAGGAGAATCTGGCAGAGGAAATTCATGAGAGAATAAGCAGAGAAAGAGAAAGTAGAAGCAAAGTGGAAAGTTACAATCTTGTAAGTTATAGGAAAGAATGTAGGAAGAAGTCTTTAGTGATAATGAAAGGAAAGATTTGGAGAGGTGAGTTGAGGAGCTCCATTTCAAACATACCAGCATTTGAGTAGACAGTCCAGAAACCTTTTGCCCAGAGACCTGCAAGAAGGCTAAACATTGTGTCCAAGTTGGCCAGAAGTCTAGACTGAGGTTGACTTGAAATCTAAGTTGGCAAGATCAAGTAGAAACATAAGTTTTAATCAGTATAAATAATGTAAAAAACTGAGGCAGAATTTGATACAAGAAGAGACTAGACTGAAGGCATTACATTTTCACCAATACACAGTTCTTCTCTCTTCTTTAGTATTCCAGCCAATGGCACTCTTGATGCCTTAATGGAATGTCTTTTTCATGTAGCATACACAACAATTGATCTTTCTGTGCTCTAATTTATTAATTATAAATATCTATGAATTATTTATTATTTAGTTAAAAAATATGCTTGTTTAGAGCAGCTGATGAGGTGCTCAGTTATTATAGTTCCATTAATGAACAAATCATAAACCAGAAATTTTAATGTGCTGAATACTGAACAGGGAAATTTAACTATTGGAGTCACTTCAAATAACTATTAGGCATTTACAAGAAAATAATTTACATAACTGAAATTATAAACTTGTGTGATGTTCACAAAGGTGTATGTTAGAAAAAAGTTAGGGGAGTATAGTGGTGAGATAACCATTTGTCCAGTAGATGCTGGTCAATCTTGTGTCAGTTTAATACCTACCAACATCAGATTTACCTATAACTACACTGTCACGGTATTTGAGATGTGTTGTTTCCTGTTGCTAGAGTGAGGTTGTCAGCCTTCAAAAAGCTCTGTCTGCTAACAATCTGAATATACTGACTGTTAACTTCCACTTGACTTCTCCAAAGAATGTAAATGCTGAAGGAAAGTTGCTTGGAGTAGATGAAGTAGATTTAACCACGAGGAGTGAATCAAGAATGCAAGCAGAGTATCATGCTTTCGTTTTCATTTCAGAGGGGAATGTCCTCTCCTCTGGTCATTGGATATGGTAAAAGGTGGAAGAGAGTTTTGAGCAAACTAGTAATGTTTTAGTCTTTGAATACTCAATAGCAAACAATATCAAAGGGAGAAAATGGAACTCTTTGTAACTACATGAGAAAGTTGCCTCTAGAACATGTACTGCTGTTAGTCAAGCCATGCTTTGAGAAATAACAAGAAACAAACTAGAGGCATATTATTGGACTGGCTTAGTATTGTGTCTCTAAAAGACCTACAGGATAGCAAAGAGCATGGTACCTTGGAGAGGTACTACCACACCTTTCTGAAGGGAATGATTATTACTTCAGTGAGTCATAGACCCTTTGCTGCTGATGGGAGTGATCTTTTATCTCCAGTGGGAAGGGAGAGGCAAGTATAAAGTTTACTGGTGTCTTAATCCAGAAGGTCTAAATAGCCAATTTGCAAAGAGTCAACTCAGTAGGTCTCAGCCATGACTGTGTTACCATAAAACTGAGGAGCTGGGTTAAAGCAAGACAACTACTAATGTCCCTCAGTGGAAACAATTCAGAAGTGAAAATAGTTTCACCCATCCCAAGCTAGGGATTTTTGCCAGTATTTTGGAGGTATTCAATGTTACAGCTGTGATTGAAACAAGCCAAAAGGGAGCAGACTCTCATAGCAGCACTAATCAAGGAAGATTGTTTTTATCAAGTTTTTCACCACTAAGGGAAAACAACTTTAATTCCAAAAGGCAAACCACTATCCCAATCAGATGAAAGTCAGATATGAGTATGTAGCTGGTGAAAGAAGATAGTAAAGAAAGAAGCAGCGTTGCTGCTTCATCCATTCAGTTACTGTGTTTGGCTGTTATTTTCAGTTTATGCTGCCATTATTACAATAGTTCTTATATTTTCTCTTTGTTGCTCTTAGCAACCTCAAATAGTGTAACACTATGGTAGCTTCTTAGCATTTCCTGTGAATTCACTGTATTCACTATATGTCATGTGCTTTGGGTTTAATAATCTTTTTGCTGCATAGAAAAGCTTAACTTACAAACATATGGCAAGTTTTAGATCTTGCTTCATACCATCTGCCATACAAAGTATCCACTGCATTCAGAATTTGTTCCTGTGTAACTGAGATTGGTGTCTAACCAAGAGTATTCAAAGAACATTCAAAAGAGGAAAGCCAAAAAAACCCACCTGTTGTAGTGTTCTGTTTATCTGTTTATATGTTTTAATATGTAGTTCTGTATCCCCTCTCCAGTTTAATCCCACGCTCACTTCTCACCCATTCTGCCCACATATGGACCCAAACCACTCCCATCCTTCCAGTACCTTCCCTGTCTATCATTAGGCCCCTCCTGGGGAATTCCCTAATGTTCGACAGGTGATTGGTACACATGACCTCTCCTACTCCTCCCCTTGTCCCAGTTGGCTAATGTACCATGTCAATCCTTCCCTCATCCCTCCTATCCCTCTTCC
>WEIV01005803.1:1331-12771 GCA_013390005.1 Calyptomena viridis | reverse complement strand
AAAGGCACAGCAGGGTATGCTCCTTGTCCAGTTGTGCTATATCCTAGTTGCCCTCAGGGCTTGATATGTTTTAGAATGAAGTATACTTACTTTTTATTCACAGATGAACACTGAAAGCTTTTCATAGTCCCCCTTAATTTAATCACCATAGCAAAATTAAGTTATAAATATATTTAGTACCTGTTCACATTCTGAAAGATACAACAATGAACTTGTTCACATTTTTGGATCATCATAAAAATAAGAAACCTTGTAGTACTATAAAGACACTATTCTGATGAATTAAACAAGGTTTACTGTATCAGCAATACAATTAAGTGACAAACAAGTGGTATAAAGCCATCAATATTAAGAACTAATTTGCTTCACACAAGATCACTGCTCATCTTTTTTTCTTAAAATTGAGGAGTAGCCATAAACATGCCAATAATTCAGTAAAATCAAGAGCAAAGAGGATTTGAAAAATACTATGCTCTTACCAGCCTGTGCTCAATTTTCTTGCCTTCAGCAACTGGGTTTCAATCCAGTTTGGTCTTTGCTGTTCGATGCTTTGTATAACCTTCTGGGTCACTTGCTTAGGACCACTTTTCTGTTTTCCCATAATGCTTTCTAAGCATACACGAACTAAACTGAGTTTTTCTTTGCTCCATCTGTCAAGTGTTGCACCTGTTAAAAGTTCTGCAGTATTTCCATCCTCAAATATCCGACATATAATTAGAATCAAGTTCCAGACAAGCAGACCAGCTTTCTTCAATTCAGCAAAGTTTCTTGACATTTTTCTCTCAGCCAGAAAAAAGAAGTACTTAACTGGGGGAGGCAAACATGCAATCACTGTAGGTAACTTGCTGATTACAATAGATACTGCCTGAGCCGCAAGCCTTGTGAAGCCTTAAAAATAGAAAGAAGATATGATTAACATTAACATTATAGTTCTATCACAGCATGCTTCTGAATGTTGTATGATAATTTCTTTCCTTTGCATTGAAAATGGGTAAAACGCTTAAGCACTGGATATTGTAGCTTGACTTCTCTTACATTTCTGCACACAAATCCCATAAAATCTAAGCAATTACATGAATTAAAAGCAGAGAATCTAGAAAATTTAGAATTCAGACTGTGACTCAAAAATTACTGTACGCAGTCTTTGCAGGATAAATGAGAAAGATAACATATAAGTATTCTGAATGGTAAAAAGTTTTCTTCAAAATTGTAATATTTTTCCAACTTCATGACTTGAACATTGCACTCAGTGTATCAGTATATCACTAATTCATAATTACTAATTCATAATTACTAATTCATAATCTTTAGTTTTCTATCAATTCATTCCTATGTTCAAACCTACAAAAGTTTAGTCTATCAGCTTTCATATAAGCATCTACACTAGATAGCACCGTATTTTAAAGATTCCAGATATTAAAAATAGGTATAGAGGTAACTACAGAAAATGCTGCTCAAAACCCAAGACACATCTAAAATGAAAAAAGATATAAAGGTGATTTACAACATGGAGTTAAGTCAAGATTTAAAAAATCCCAAACTATCTAAGAAAACCGTGACTCATTGCACTTGCAAAACACTTTTTTTCATTATCTGTTCTAGATATCACACAGACAATTTAATTTTTAAGTCTGAGTCTTACCCCTCAGTTTACACATCAGATCACTCTTAGCAATAACCTAAAATAGCCAAAAAAATTCTAGATTAAAGTGAGAATTCAGAGAAGAGAAGACATATGGAAAGAAAGAATGGATTGATGCACTGGCTTGGCCACAATCTACATATTCAAAAATTCATGTTATAATATACTACAGCGATACTACAATATTGAAAATAATTAGGTAATAATTTGGTGGCAATAATTTAGGCTAAAATGTTTCCAAAAGTTAGCCATCTCAATTGACAGAACTTTTAGGCACTGTAAACTATGAAAATATATATTAGAAATCAACTTTACATCTAATCACCTTCAAAACATCTCCTATTTTTCACTGTTTCAACAACCAAGCAGTAGCACATTCCATAACAGTTTCAGTGCTTTTTTTAATTCGAACATAAATTTGTAGAGTTGGGATAAACAACAGTCCTGACTGAAGAGATAATAAAAAAAAAGGTAAACTGGTTACAGCCCTTGACACCAAAGGACAGACATTATTCTTTACTTTGCCTTGAATTCCACCTTACTTTTGCCAGATGCTAAAAACATCTTCAGTGTTACTATTACCAATACTACAACACTGACTATTTTTAAAACCTTGTTTGTGTATATGTGGGTATAAGCCTCAAGAAAGAATAACCAAATTTTAAAGCAAAATACTCAAAAATATCCAACCAGTACAGGATGTTTGGAAATAGTATTGTTCCTTGGCAAGCTACAACACTCACAAAATCTACCTGATCAGTTCAGGTATTAAAGGGGTAACAAGTTCTGATGACAAACTTAGAAAATAGTATAAATTTCACCTACATTTCCCAGATTCTTTTCTCCTCATTTCCCGAGGGGTGTAATTCCATTCCTTTGGAACTGTTTTCAGTAAACTTTCAGGAACTATTTGCTTGTGTTGGTATGTTCCATAGTTTTCTGTTGCCTCCCACGAATGCATCAAAGAAATTATCTGTTTCACTACACCCTTGACTGAATTAATCAAAGTCAACTTCAAGCATCTGATAACTTCTGGCTCCGACTCACCACAACTGGAAACTTCAGAAGGAATAATTAATAAATATTCAGTAAGTGTAGTCAGGTGTTTCAGAAAGAAGTGTTTCAGAATTCTTATGGAAAGAAAAGAAACAACATTATGATTCGTAATAAATTAGACCTTTTTGTGTGAAAAGAAAATCTAAAGTAAAATTATATAGCCATCTTGTACCTTCTTAATACAGTACTGACAAAAAAATTCAATTTATTTCCTTTATCTTAATTTCTCCATCAATAGGTTTTTAAAAATTCAATTTAAGTTTATTAATGTTTTCCTTTTTATGTGGAAAACATTTAATTACTTGTCAGGCATCAATGAGGCAAACAAATAAATTTTTTTTCCTATCACCTTTTCTGGAACTATTAATGAAGTTGGTTTTATTAGATACCCAAACTGTTATACTAGAGAACAGCAAAGAAAGAAAAGGTGGTTTGGAAACAAAATACATACAAATAATAGTCATCAACAAAAACATAGCATGTTAGCACAGATTGCAAGTTGCAAACAGACCATCCTAAATACAGCTATTGACATTACAAGTATAAATCTTCTCCACATCCTTAATGTCAGAGCAAACTGCAGTCCCTCCATTGCCATAGAGCTGCAGTTCTCAGGAAGAGTGTTGCAGGGCATATTGGAGATGTGTTGTGACATGTAAAATACTTTACTTATACTTCTGTTTCTCTGCACTTTTTACCCATCTAATAATGGCCTTTCTGGAAGCTTCCATGCAACATTTCTCTGTTTTTCTTCTTCTTCTTACACCTTAAACTTCTCCTTTTTGCAATCCTGTTTTGCTCTGAGAAATACATGAGCACTTTTATCACCATTGTTTTCTATTTTATTATACTCATAATTCTATTTCTCTATTGCATTCTCCCATTTTCTTTCTTTATTTTCTTTTGAGCCTTCCTGCCTTCAATGCATAACTTATATTATCATATTTCTAAATCTCACCTCTCTTTTCTGGTTGACTACTACTTTTACTTGGGGGCAGTGTTAGTTGCTCTAATTTTGAGGGCAGCTCTTTCTCTCCACAGAAAATTAAGAGGCTGTCTGCTTGTTGACAGCAGAGTTTATATGTCCATCAGACTATTTCTCCCTTAATAGGAGGAGTCCTTCCTTCTCTTTTTCCACTCTTTCAATGGTTTCTTGTAGTAATCTGTTCTGTTTATCTGTTTCTATGTTTATATGTTTTAATATGTGGTTCTGTAAAACCTGGCTTTGGACTGTATCCCCTCTCCCGTGTAACACTATCCTCACTCCTCCCCCATTATCCCCACATATGGACTCAAACCACTCCTATCCCTCCCTGGACCACTCCCACCTCCCCTTCCCATTGGCCATTCCCTAACCCCCTCCCAGAATCCCGGACCCTTATAAACCCACGCAGACAGGAAGTCAAGTCAGATTCTATTCCGGACTTCCATGGGGTTTGACCTCCTCTGGAGCCTCACGGCAACAGAGGATCAATAAACCATACATGCCCACCACAAGGGTCTCCGTGCAACCTTTCTACCCTTCGATGATGCTTTCCTGGACTAACTGAGCTAGCAAGACCAAGAACCAAAGCAGGCATCGCATCAGTTTCTTACTTTTAGATCATGGCAAAAGTCTGGTGTCCTTAAATGCACAGAGAAGAAGAACTTTTCCTGGTAGAGACCTAGCCTGTTGGTAAGACAGACACTTAGGGTAATCAAACTCCTGACCAACAACACTGCTCCTAAACCTCTGCATTCTTCAAAATTTTTACCACTCCTACTATGGTCTGATTGCATGAAACACTTTAATTATAGTATAATTTTGAAGTAAACTGCCACCATTTCACCTGGTTTATTAAGGTAAAAATAATATTCATTATATGTCTGAAAACTGACAAGATTTAACATCAGATTTTAAATGCTTATTAATAAATTAAATACCTGTCATACTGTATAAGCAGTTCCACAACTGCTCTTTTTCCATGTAGGTCTCAAAAGCAATGCCAAGAGATTTAGGTGATAAAGTGCAGTAGGACAATACTGTGAAGATTGTTTCAACCAGAGTACGCTCTTTGTTATCTATCTGTTCTTGGAGGGAACTTTGTTCATCATGATTCAATGCTTCATGTCCTTCAAAATAAACAAAAACATGGTTCCAATAATTTCCAAGTAATTCAAGTTCTCACTAACAGACAGCACTAATCAAAACAAACTGCAAACTCTTTCTGAATCATATTTTAAACAACAGTAACATTACAGATACTGAAATCTGTTCTTACTCTACATGACAGTTGACTGTCCTCCTGAATTATGTATACCATTAAAAAAGCATGTTTTCAAACTATGGAATATGCCTATTTCATTCAAAATTAATTCAGTATATAATTAGAAACTGGTTATTTACTAAATATTAATCAGAATTAAACTGTACTACCTCTGTAGAATTACAGTCCAAAAGCTATTACTGCTTAACTCCTCTTATGGTATATTGGGTAAGGGAATAATAGAACTTTATTTAGCTATATAAAATTAAAAAAACCAGCAGCTGCATACTGCCCGAAATGTGTTGGCTTTGTTTTTCAGTGTAAGACAAAACTCAGAATAAACCAGTTCTGCAAAACAAAATCTCAGCCTTGCTAAGTGTCATAGGTTTGATCTTGCCTGTTAGTTATTTCTTCCCTTTTGACGTGGCTGCGGTGCGGGGTAGTGCCGGGGAGGGTGAGGCCGAGGCAGGCCCCCCGCACACTCCTGGCTGCCCACCGCTGCCACAGGGCCCATGGGCTGCAGTCAAGGTACAGGCACAGAGCCAGTGGCAGAGCTGCGGGATGGTGTGGGGGCCTCACCACCCCTGGGCAAATCAGGCATGGAGTGATGGCTGCTGGCTGCAACCATCAGGCTGAGCTGCTCGCTTCACTAAAGCGGTGATGAGCCCCCAGGAGAACTGAGACGGCGTGCCAAGATGAGGACAAGATGAGCCCTGCAGCTCTGTGCGAGCACGACTAAGGTGGCATCGGTGGCTTCTCCTGGGGAGTGGCGCCTGCAAAAAACTTCTGGGATTTTCAGTGCACAGGGAGCTGCGGGGTCAGAACTGGAACTGGCCCTGCCTGGATTGACATGCGGTCTCTTTAGGACTCGGTGCGACTCTGTGCAGATATCTCCGTCTTAGCAACCAGTTCAGTGGGCATGGTTTTGTTCTCCATCTCTCTCTTCCCTTGGCTCCCAGCAAAAGGAAACATAATCTCATTTCTCAGCACTTTCTGCAACAACCCTGTAGCAGTTTCACCTGGGCCCACGACTCAGCCAAAACTGTACTTTGTCAGCCCTGTGGTCACCATCTTCTCGGCAGCTGCTCTCACATGACTGAGACTCTTACAGAGACTTAAAGGTTAATTCATGGGGTGAAAGACATTACTTCATTTCTGTTTTTTCACTGCAGGTTTTCCAATTGTTTTCTGGAAAATACTGGGGTTTTTTGTTTTGTTTTGTGTCTTTCTCACTTAAAAAAAAATTGTATCTGTGTATCTAATGAAGAGGTGTCAGCCTTACCTCTATATTGTCTGGTCTCATGTTCTGAAATTTAAAGTGCGTAATTGTCCTTAAACTTGGACACTAAGATACAGATTTTAAAGACAACTAATGATTTTCATAGAGTTGATTGGTAATGGCTTAGAAAACATATTTCCAAATCTTTTTGATAATCATCATAAAGCAATCTCCCTGAAAGATGTGTTTAAAGCTCTTGGAATCAATGCAACTCAACGGCTTTGATCTCTGCTAATGTCAAAGACCTCAGCTTCTTACATGTTTGTGGAATATGAGTTTTATCATAACAAATGACCAGAGCCAGAACCTGTTAAGTACTTTTAATTTAAATTTTTATTTTGCAAAATTGGAGGCTTCTGTAAAAATTATTCAGATAAAATACTTTAAATTGGGATTGCTTTCTGCTAGTTTGGATGTCCTTGCCTTTCATGATATGTGCAGGAGAAAGATGGGAGAGACTAAATTTCTAGACTGTTTTTCTGGTGTGTGAGAAAAAGGAGTCAAACAACAGAAGTTAAGAATTTCTGAGAAGGCATCTTCTATCATTTTCCCAGAGTGGAGAAAGAAAGGGAGACCATGATTGCCATTTCTCGGAAAACAAAGACCACAAGGTTCCTTAAACACAGATAAACACCTGCAGCTGGAAAGATGTTGATGATATGAAGGTATCACCAACAATCTTCAATGCTGGGAGCAGATGAAACCTTCTAATGGATCAGGAATTCTTCAACAAACAATGAGACCCTTATCTCACTACCCAAATTTAGAAATGTTGGCCACAGCACTTACAAAAAAACTCCATATCTCCTTCTGGGAGAAAAATAGTATATAAGGGAATTGAAAAGTGAGAGAATTTGAGAAGCTTTCCATTTTAACTGCAGAAGAGGAACTGACAAATTCTCTTCTCCCTCACTTGGGATGTCTGGTGAGATTAAGCTGTAATTTATGCATGTTAACTGTTCTGTTTTAACCTAACATTTTGCTTTGCTTCATCTATTTCTTGATAGACTGTTTTGCTTGAGAATTTGTTTGCTTTTTTTCTCATTCGATGCAGTTTTAAAGTGTGCCTTTATAATAAGGATTATCCTGACTATTAAGAACCCATTATCTATTTTGTCACAATGTATCTTAATAAAGGGTGTTATTTTGTAACTGTTTAGCATAAATCCTTACATAAAGGTTCTAACAGTTTCATCAATGGCAAGATAGTACTTTGGGGAGACTCGCTGAGAGGTCTCTCCTCTCTGCTGGTGAAAGCTCACCTTTAAAGGACATTCGGATATCTGGTCACTGAGTGCTGAATCTGGTTAAGCAAAGGTTTTTCACATAAGAAATGCAATCAGACTGCTCAGTTAATAAGGGCTTCCAATTCCTGGAGCTCTGGCAGTCAAATAACTTTTTTTAAGGGTAGAGAGAGATCTACCCCATCTGTTGGTGAAAGTCCCCCTTAAGGGAAAATCAAATATACTGTTCTGATCGGTGAATCTGTACAGTGAAAGTTATAATGCACAGAACTCTGACAGACAGGTCAGACCACAAAAGGGTTTCGATTTACCTGGGACTCTGAGAGACATAAATAAGATAGAGGGGAAGAGAAATTCTCCCCCTTTGGAAGGGTTAATTTAAACCTTCTCTTTTTGTGACATGGTGGTTCAAACAGCCTTCAAAATCTACCACAGTGAGAAACTGTTGTTTTCAATTGAATACCTTTCAATTAATTACTTAAGAATGTTGTAAAATTAAAAAATGTCGTTTTACTCTCCTCTGAATTCCTACAACCTAATTCACACATTATTGTAAGGCATTCAGTCTGGATATTGTGCAGACTTAATGGAGTGAAACAGTGAAGAGGATGTAGAAAGCCAAAAAAACCATGATCAGTGTTTTCATAATCAACAATCTGTGGGGGTTTTTTCCCAAGATGAACAGAAATAAGATTTTTGTTAATCAGCTTTTTAATCAGCTTTTTTTTTTTTTTTTTTTTTTCAGTTAATTGCTCAACTATAAGTTGAGTGAGCTGGAATATATTGTTTTCAATGCCAGATGCTTCTAAGTGAAGAATCAAATGGAAACCTCTAACTCATTCACAACCAAGGATATGCTGTCTGACTCATATGCTGATATCATATTCATTGACAAAAGAAAAAATCAACAAAGCAGAAAAAGAAGTTAAAAAATGAAAACCCAGAGGTATCTAAATTGTGAGGTGAAAATTTGAACTGAACTTTGATTATATTACTATGAGTATTTATTTTTAAATTAATTTAGCTGAATTCTAGGGTGGAGGGCTTGCTGAGATTTCAAATATTATGTAAACTACCTTTGCACATGATGGTCAATTGCTTTGATTAATGGGAATTATAACTTGAAATTAAGGCTAAATCTGTTTTATGATCATGCCACATGGAAAGTTTGAGTCCCAACTTATTAATAGCTTTTGTAATCAATGCTACCAACAGATTCAGATAAAACAAAAGAGTATAAAAGAATTCTTTAGAGGGGGTTATAAATACATTCTGTAATAACTAGTGTATAACACAAGTCTTGTGCTTTTAAGTAAAGATCTTCATTAATCCACTGGTAAAGTGTTCTGTGGCTAAACATAACAAGATATAAAAGCATTCATCAGCTTTTTCTTGGTTTACTCTGAAGTAAATGTCCTTGTTGTAAGAACAGCTGACCCTTGAAAGCTCAGGTTAAAACGGCTTTTCTGACTGATAAGCAGGCATGGATCATAGAATCACAGAATCCTTTGGGTGAGAAGGGACCTTAAAGGATAATGTTGGTCGAAAACTACAGGTATCTATTCAGTATAGCTGGTTAAATATTATGAATAAGGAGTCTACANGATGATGAATAAGGAGTCTACAGAAGGATATGTAGATTTCTCTTGCCATAGACTTCTTTCTTTTATGTTTATTACCTTATCTATCATAACATTAAATATTCATTTCTATTTGAACTCCAATGCAGCCTCCTTGTTAATCATAGAAGAACAACATTTATATGATAAGCAAAAGCTAATCTGTGAAGGGAATCTAAAGCTCCTGTAGGTAGCTCGAAGGAGACATTTCTTCATTATTTTAGCAGGACTTAACATCCATATGTAAGTGTGGCTATATATTTAATTAGATACCTGCTAAAAGACAATATGCTCTTTGTTATTTCCATATAGCATAATGTTTCATATGCACAGATGATATTGAAATACATTAAAATACTATTGTTTTTAATAAATATCTTTCTAAGAAAATTATGTCTTTATTGAATAACAGCTATACCACTCAAAATTAATAATTCTTCCTGTGACAAAATAATGCACTAAAGCTATTGGGATACTACCACATAGATTAAAAACATCTAAACATCTAACATTAAAAACTCCTGCTTTCTTTATGGTATTTAAAGATTTCTTTAAATTGCAGCAGTTGACGAGGATATAAGGAACACAGAAATATTTGTTTATAGAACCAAATCTTTCAGCAGGAACTGTGCAGTAAACTATGTCCTTAGCTCTTCTTCTGCCACTGACTTCTTTTGTGTTCTTCTACTGTATCTGTTCTGGTAGATTTTTTTTACAAGCTGCTCCTCTTGAATGACAGCACTGTAAATTTGAATATGGCTTCATTTTGGCAGAAAGTATATTATTTTAGTTTTAAATTCAAAAAAGAAATTTTACATCATATTGCTTCTATCCTGAATAAAATGCAGATCTTAAACCTACCTGTTTCAATTTAATACATTCCAAATAATAATAAGCTCTGTATTTGGTTCATATATGAATCCAATAAATCCTAAATTTGTGACAACTAAAAAGCTCAACGTGATAAAAAGGCTTTAACAACATTTATATCATTTGCCCATACATTATTAACATACCGGCAAATTTCTTCTGTCCATATATATTTATACATCACTAATTCCACAGCATTTTAATCTCATTCAACTCCATTTAGAATTTTTTCTCCCTAAACATTGTATTTTCAACTGAGAAGAAGTTTGCATTAGTGCATCTCTGAGTTAGTAACTTCTGTGAAATCTGTCTTACATGTGGCAAATAGAAAACAAAATATTACTGTCAGAATACCTCCAGCACTGATTTTATGGGATAGTGTGCCGAAATCATGCATGTGTCAGAAACTGGCATTCTGGCAGCCAAAATTAGATGAGGCAATATTGAATTCAGTTGTATGGCCACATTAGCTCCTCTGTATTACTCTGTGTATTGGGATTGATACTAAAAAGGTTACCCTCTTAAAAATCATTCAGTCTAGAGGTTTACTGCAGTAAGGAGTTCCTACCAGAAACTGCTAAGTCTTTGAAAAGCTATCCATATGACCATATATCACAGAGACTATCACATATATGTCAGAGACTATCTTCACACTTAGTCAAGAGAAGGTATGTGATTTGCAGCAGGACTTTACTACAGTCCAAACAGCAATTCCTATTCAAATTTTCAGAAACTCCATAAAATCTGTTTACTGTTTTCTTAAACTCAATACTGGAAAGTCATCAAATAGAACAGGATATCTGATTAAGATCCTTTTTTTACTGATCTTTCAGGTAGAAGTACACCACTTCAGTAAACCTTTCACTGGTTATGCAGGTACATAATCCAACAAACTTACTGGTCAGATGGACATTTTGAGGACATGCCACTTTTCGAGGAGTTTTTTAATCATTTGTTATTGGGTTATCATGAAACATATAGCTATCATGAAGAAGCTAAGAAAACTTTTAGGTGTACTCACAAGCCTCGCACTGGATGATCCACAAATAGAAGGAGGAGAGATTTATCTCCCCACAAGCATATAATTCCTGTAGGAGATTTACTTCTGCTCTCCTAATGAAGACAGGGGTGCAGATTAACACTGAAGTTTAATGAAAAATCCTGCAAGACTGTATTTCCCCAAAAGAGTGTGGTGTTGAACCATAGGACTAGCAGAGTTGCTAGTTTTTTCACTTGTCTGATAAACCATGCCTTGGGATTATTAAATCCAAGGGGTCATTAGAAGAAAGTACAAAAACAATGACCTCAAGTACTTGAAACAAAAGTGTCAAATTGTTGCAGATTTAGCCAAAGACAGAATTTTAATGGAGTTGATGATTTATGTAAGGCATGAGAATTTTCTTTTGTAATAACTCACTACAGTCATTAATAGTTCAGTCTGATTCCTAAGTGAGATCATTCAGTAAAGTTATGACTTTTCACTG